>PYHW01010766.1:4539520-4612622 GCA_013186435.1 Turdus rufiventris
ACATCCTATAGAAAAGTAGTCAAAAACTTGCAGAACAATTCCCAGAACAATTTTCAGTGTATAAATCAAGCAATAAATGAAAAAAAAATTAAGGAAATAATTAAAACCCAATGAAAACAACACAAAACTAAAAAGGTTTTGTTTGTAAAGAGCCTTCTCCAACACCACTCACAAAGCATGTGTAACTTCAACAGTAGGCAAGGTTCTCTGCAGCCCTTTTCAGACAAATTTTGACATTGCTAGGATCCCACAGCTTCTCCAGGCAACTATTCCCAGGTCCATACCAACCTTCATCACTAAGAATGCACTGTCCTGTTTTCCTAACCCTGTATTCCCTCCTGCCTGCTGCCTCTTGTCCTGTCTCTGTGCACCCCCAAGGGCAGCCTGGCTCCTGCAGCTCACCATTGGGAGCAGCTCGGGAGCAGCTGAAGGATGAACTCAGTCCTTCCATTTGTCCTCCCCTTCAAGGTCACTCTTCCCCAGCCCCCATTTAGTCCACTAAAGCACTTAAGATGAGGAAGACCTTGTGTGGGAAAATTTCAAAACCATTTGGTATTAACTTCACACTGCTCCTATGCTAACATCAAATGCATATGCAAATTTCAGCCTACCACCCTGCTAGCTGAAAACACTATTAATAATTAAATTGACCGAAAAATACTTTTTTCCCTGTTTTCTGTAATGGAGCTGCCGTCTATTAACCCTTAGTTTGTAAGCAAAAACACTTAAGTTCTTCCTGTTCTGTGATTCCTGGCAGGCTGAGTACCTATAGCCCATCTAAATGATGAGTGAAAAAAGGTCTGTAAAGTATTTTTATTTTTCCTTAATGCATTATATTGTCCAAATGTCTGAGAAATGACTCCTTTCTCAGAAAAAGGGTCAAAATCATGCACATATGACAGAATTATACTGAACAGACTTTTGCCAAATAGAAGTTACACACAAGGTGTATATTTGTAGGTTTATATATAAGTAATTTCACAGGCATTTCATGGATGAGATACCTGCTCTTTCCTCTCAGATGATACCTGAGACTATTAATCTTTTGTAGAAAAACACAAAAAAATTAACAATGTAAATCAAACTAAGTAAAACAAAGTGATTCTTTAAAAAGATTTACTAATCTTGTAGTCAAATCCTGATAAAATATCTCTTCATGTCTCCTCCAGAAGCAGAAGAAACCATACATAATGATCATTATTTTCAGTAACCAGTAGCACTGCCCTGGTATTAAGACACCTCTTTCCCAAACTGGCTGTGACCACAACCAGGAAGGGTCCTGGTGGATCCAGAGTAAATCCTACAGGTCTATCCAGTCTGAATTATTTTCTGACTTCACAATGAAGCTTAGAGCATATACTTAAAGAATCTTTTCTTTAGCCACTGCGAGCTATTACAACATTTTAACTACATTTCAACACATATTTAAAATAATCTAGTTATCAAAGCTGAATTATTTTCAATGCAACTACTAGTTTTAAGGTTAAGAAAACAGTTAATATTTGAAAATAGCAAAACAGCATATAGTAACTGGGAAAACCAGCAGGAAGTCCTAAAGAACTTATTTTAGCATGTCAACAAAAAGCTGTATATAGTACAAGTGTACACCTCTACATGCACTCTTATAACATAGAATGTAATTTTTTTCTTTTTTACTGCAGTAAGATAAATATATACCCAGTGGTAAGATCCAACTACCATTCACCCTTCTGCAATATCTTCAACTCCTATTTGCATTTGGGCTTAGAAATTACTATCTTTATTTTGCACTTCCATTAATATTTTTGGGGAAGCAGAGGGGTGTTCAGCAAATTTCAACAAAATTGGCCCAAAAATGGTAATCCACAGCTACAAATGCAGCAGTCCTTAATGACAGTATACTTAATAACTGACATTGATTAGAAGCTCTAAATAGTCCTGCTAGGATTTAGACACGTGACAAAATGCTTCCCTGCGAAATCACCCTGGCTGATGAAGCAGTCAGAACAAGATGATGTGTTTGAGCCGATGTTTCTTTGAATTTCAGCAGAAGAGGAGTTCCCATTCACATCTTAAACCACTTTTAACTGAAACATATTCAAAGAACTTCTTTCCTCCATTTCTCACCATCAATTTGGCAAGTTGAATAGTAAACCCCACAGTACCATATGGTAGAAGACAGCTGAGAGATAAACGTGTTGTGTAATGTCAATCCTAATGAGTGATAGAAATAAAACTCAAAGAGCTAAATATCTGGCTTCAGCACCAAAAATTCACAGCTAAGGATAAAAGCTTGTTGTACAGCCAGTGACAAATATTTCAAAATTATGATATTGTACCTTACAGATGTGTGGTACTTTTGTTCCTCACATCAGCCTGACTAGAAAATATGCATTCTCCCAAACTCTCAGTGAAGAGCTCAGCAATGCTGTGAGCTATGCCTAACAGCTCAATGCTGCTGGAAGAGAAAGGGAATGTAAACACATGCTTTTATCTTTCTTCATTTGAGTACAGAGATGAATGGAAGAGAGAAGTAGAACCTCTTTTCACACTAATTCAGTACAGCTTATTGCATATGTAAAAATTCAGCTTGAAAAAGCAGATAGCAGGAAACACTTAACGTTTGAGGACATGCAGGTTTTAAGATGTCTCAAGCATTTTAGCTGTATTTTTCTTCAACATCAATACACTACTGACAATCCCAGACACAGTTTCAGTTCTAGACATATAGCAAGCAAATCTGTTCTCCCACCTACTCCCTCCACCCCTTTAAAAATTATTCCTATTCAATAACATGCTAAAAGACTCAGATATGACAATGCCTTCAAAGTTCTGATTTTTAAAAGTTTTTTCCTAGCCTACTCCTTCTTTTAGAATATACCTTAAAGCTGGAGAAAATTGAGTCCCCACCAAGAGCGGTTGTTCCTGAAACCCATCTGTACGAGCCAAGAGTTATAAAGACATCACAACACGGCACATTATCAGGCAGAAAAAAAGGCAGTGAATACTGTGCAGACAAAAATTTCTCTTGCAATATACAAGACAAGTGCACATACAGGGACAAGTGTTGAGGAAACCAAGCCTCCTGAACAGTCCCCAAGCTCGTGGGGTGCATTACTTACATTCTCCAAAGAAATCAATCCGGGCTTGTATGTGCACCTGCATTTAGTTAGCAACAATGATAAGAACTTCTTAAATCCATTTTCTCTTACCCCAAATCCCTGTTCGGTTCTAGACCCTCATGAAAGAAAGACACTGAGGTGCTGGAGCAGGTGAAGAGAAAGGCAGAGGAGCTGGGGAAGGGGCTGGAGCATAATTCTGATGAGAAGCAGCTGAGAGTGTTTAGCCTGCAGAAAGAAAAGGGCTCAGGAGTAACTTAATTGCTCTCTGCAACTCCCTAAAAGGATATTGTAGGTTGGCCTCTTCTCACAAGCAACTAGCCATACAATGAGGGAAATGGCCACAAGCTGTGCCAAGGGAGTTTCAGGTTGGGTATCAGGAAAAATTTCTTCACTGAAAGTGCTGTAAGGCATTGGAACAGGCTCCCCAGTGAGGTGGCTGAACCACCATCCCTGGAAGTGTTCAAAAAACAAGTACACTTCATCCTCTTGAAGTATCTTTTCAACACTTAATGATTCTATGATTGCCTCCCGCTGCCCTCTGCCCTGCAAACAGGCCCTACACTGCCCCAGACAGACTATTTTTCCAGAAAGCCAAAACAAAAGGTCTCTGGCTTTTCTTCCTGAACTACAGACAGGTATTTTATATAAGCTTTCACGACTAATTATACTTTTAATCTGGCACTGTTCTTTTTTAGAAAAAAATCATAAAGCTCATGTTCAACAAATGCAGCTGCCCCACATTTTTGTCTTCTTGGCATATATGTTACCTATTACTACATTCTGCTAGCTTTATTTCATTATTAAATGTGAAAAATCAAGACTTAAGACTTCTTATTTGATTCCCTTCCAAAATTTGGTTCCACCTCTTGAATTTCAGGAATATTCTACAGTGTGACTTCTCCCTATTTGAAATGCTGCAGTTATACTGCAAATGTGCAGACCTATTTAGACTTGCATCACCCAGCAAAGAAAGCAGCCAACAACACTCACAGATGCAGAGGAGGTTACAGATGTAAGCCCTTTGGTACTCAGACCACTTCAGTTTTAGTCTGTCAAGTACCAAAAAGTTTCCTACATGGTTTACTCTACAAAATTATTACTACTCTTCTGTTAGTTCTTAATTGAAATTGAAACATGGAAAAATTCAATTTTCACTTACTGCAGTAAGAGACATTCACTGAAAGGATTTACTATAAAAGATAAAGGCACATTTGCTCAGATACAGTTGCAGGCCTATAGAGTGATAGTGTCAGGGACACAACAAACATCATGTTCAGCTACTCAGAAGCTGGATGCCAATTTTTATAAATGCTACCTCAATTATTTCAAATGGAGTAAATGTGTGTAATATCAGAACAATTAGAGCTTAGTTAAAAACTATTAAAACATAATGCTGAGGGGATCAATGTTTTATTTCCATTTTGCTGCTATGTAAATTGAGAAATAACCTCAGAGGCTCCTGTGCCAGTCACAAAGAGTTTTATGCTCTGACTTGTTCCTAAGCTCCAAAAAATGTTATCAAACATAAATTCTGAGTGAAGGGGCAAAAAGGCACAAGGTATAGGAGTATAGGGAACAGCTTTTCCACATTTTCACTTGAAACACTTGAAGCGCTTCAAACAGCATTACCTTTTCCTAAGATCCATCACTTACTTCAAAAGACTCCTATTCTAGCAGACACTGCCCACATGCAAAATAGAAGTAATTTGAATCAAACAGTTTACAAATCAAGAATGAGGAAGAAGAGAATAGATGAATAGAGCAAACAGATGGGAAAAGAAAAAGGGAACAACTAATGAGACAGACCTAGTTAAAAGGTGGTCTCAGAGCAGTGTGGAGTGACTGCTGTTAAACATTCCAGAGATACCACAAATGCAGTCACACACAATCACCTGAGGATAATGAACTTGGCAGACATTTATGGATAACCTTTTTGTTGAGTAAATGGGACAAAGGTGATCCAAACACTTCACCAGTCAGAGGTAAAGCCTGGCACAGGCTGATCTGTGCATGAATTTTGTCCTCTTCGGGGCTACAAACAAGGAAGCAGGCCACAGAAATTTGGGAAGAGAGAAATTAACCAGTTTATATTTGGTAAGGCAGAGAAAGTGAGCTGGAAGAGATGTTGAAGTGACAAGCCAGAAATCTAGTTTTTACAGAACAATTTTCAGTGGCTATATAAGGAATGTGTTTAGGCAAGGGAAAGGTTTGTTTAAAGGAAAATGGATACCATAGTCAAGAAGGACAGAACAAGATTAAGAGATTTAACTCTTCTGTCAGAGGAACGATTTTATCTGAAAATGTAATTACAAAAAGCCCACTCACTTTGGTAGTTTGGGTCAACCAGAAGTCATAGAAAGGGGCCTGCTGCACTGGTGAGCCTGAGCTATCAAACCCTGCTAGAGTCCTTCAGGCAGAACGCAACTGCAGATAGAAACAAGCAACCAAACCAAAGAAACAACAACTAAGCTCTTACTGTCAAGACTGTAAAAACAGAAGTGGGCAAGACAGCAGCAATGGAAATACAGGGACAACAGTCAAAATTCTTCTGTAAAGTAAGACGAGGAAAGATACGCAAGAAAGGATTAGAGTCAAGCAAATGATCTGGCAGACGTTTGAGTCAGGAAAGTCCAAGGAGGAAAGGATTTCAGGAACAGAATATGGTATGAAATGTTAAAAGCATGCAAGGGTTTTCAGAGGATAAATGGCTTTTGTTCTGACCTTTTCTCTGGTATTATTTCCTAAGCAAAACAGAAGTCATTCAGCAACCCACCCCAACTACTGCCACTGGATCCTAACAAGCTACAAGAATGCTTGGTCACCAAGAGTTGCCTTTAACAATCCCATACATCACAAAATGTCACTGAAGCCTTAACAATAAAATTTCCACCAGCAATTCCCTACTTCTAAGAAACTGTTATTAAACTTCAGAAAAACAAGCTAAAGAATATTTTAAATTGGTATTTATGCTAAGGCACAAACATCCTTCTGCTCATTTGAGCACCAACATAAAAAATCACTGACAGATACAGAGGCTCCCAAACACAATAGAATGTGGGCTTCTCTGACCTTCTGCAAAAGGAAGAATTCAGCAGAAATTACATAGCAGTGACAATTACATAGTTTAACCTTTACACGTTATTTTTACACAAGGAGAGATGAAAAACAACATTACTATTTAAAATCTGAGGAGTGGTTTCTGTCTAAGAGTTCTCTTTAAGATGGAAAGCAAGTCATAAGCTTGTGCAATGACTTCATTGCTTCAGCTGAAGCATGCATGTAGACAAAGTTAAGTTTCTTTTTACTTTTTCAGAAAACAAAAAAGTGTAATTATTATTTTCTGAATTATGTTTATTTTTCATCAAAATATTCTCTTCTAGAGTACAAAATACAGAATGCCTAATGCAATATTCACTTAAAAAAATTTGTCCAACCACTATCAGAAGTGACTTGACATTTGAGGGCAAGAAGATTCTGAACCTGATCCAAGTTTGTTGATTAATAGCCTCCCTAGATAAATTTTTTTACTGTTGTACTTGATTACTAAATCTCTCTGCTTCAAGGCAACAGATGGCTTCAATTCCCCAAAATTCAAACCAAAAAGTTTATAACTCTCCCTACTACAACAATCTAAATTGATTTAGATGCTTAAATATTAATATAATTTTTAATTGAGTAGTGTAACAGCCATGGATAGGTGAAAAATTCACTCTTGAAATTTTCCGGACAGTTACAAGTTCAGAAACTTATTTCTACATTCCTGTCGTTCAGTGAATCCTTCATCAGCATCAGGAGCATAAATAAAAAACAAACCACCAAATCCTTGGCAGCAAATCTGAAACCACTATGACAAGAATGGTGAATCACATTCTTCTGTCAAGATTGTCAGTTAAACATTCTGTGTTGTAAGAAAATCAAAATACAGTACAAACACTAAAGCTTTCAGGGAACAGCCTTTTCAGCTGACCTACGATTACTGCATAATTTAAATAAAGCCCACAGTAACCATTCTCTTTCAGTGACCATACATACGACGACTCCATACACAAATACCACTTATTTCCTCCTATTTCTATGGCATCATGACCACCAAAGTGATCAGAAACCTTTCAATTTATTTGAAAATCTGTCCTCTGGCCCTGGTGTTGCAAAGATCTCCACAGACAGATCCTTGCTTCAGTGATACCACAACTCTTTGTGGAATCAGGACTAGTAAAATACAGTGGCTGGTTCTTTGTAGCAATTTTGGATTTTATACCATTCCAGTTATTGAAATGCCCCTCCCAGTCCGTCCCAGTGATCCCAAACCAGTAATTACGGTAATTTTTGGAATTACAGTAATTTTTGTGAATTATGGCTAAATACGGTAATAGCAGTCATTGCGGTGGTTTCGGTAATTAGGATAATTCAGGGAATTCAGATATTTCTGGTAAATTACGGTAGCTGCGGCAATATATGCTAAATTACGGTAACCGCGGTAATATACACATACTTACGGTAATTATGGGCCGCAAATCATGCTGGGATGGGGAGGGGGCGCAAGGCATGCTGGGATTGGTGTACCATAATTTCTGGTGTATTGCCGCACTACCGTAATTTGCCACCTATTGCCACAGCTGCCGTAATTGCCCAAATCACCGCAATTACCAAAAATACCCCAATTACAAAATTTGAGGGGCCCCACAACCCCTCCCAGTCCGTCCCAGTGACCCCAAAAGGGTAATTACAGTAATTTTTGGAATTACGGTAATTTTTGGAATTACAGCTATATATGGTAATAGCAGTCATTACAGCGGTTTCAGTAATTAGGATAATTCAGGTAATTCGGATAATTCCTGTAAATTACGGTAGCTGCGGCAATATATGCTAAATTGTGGTAGCTACAGCAATATACCCCTACTTACAGTAATTACGGGCCACAAAGCATGCTGGGATTGGAGGGCCGTAATTTCGGGTATATTACTGCACCACCGTAATTTACCACATATTGCCACAGCTGCCATAATTGCCCAAACCACCGCGATTACTGAAATTTCTTTATCAAACTACACTAACGCCTATAAAAGGATAAAGTGAAGCTTCTGGCATCATGTCAATGTGTGTATGGGAATCTTGGAGCAAAAAACCAAATGGGTCTGTTGTCAGACACAAAATGAACATTCTGAATAGGTCCTGTCATTTATTAATGCTTTTACAGTAACATTTTCAATACATATTATTACAATAACCATTTTAAATTTCACCACAACTATGTTCATTTTCCTGCTCTGGAGTTCATTGTATCTCGTGTTTAATACCTCATGCACTGAAATGTTTTCAAAACACTGAGGTTGAAAACTTCGAGCTAATTTCATTTTTCAGTACACCACTGGTTGTTGCTGCTTTCTGATTTCTACAAAATCAAGTCAAAGAAAATTAACTGACACTTCTAATACACTAACTTTTGGTGGTTTTCTTTTTTTAACTTAAAAATTTTAATCCATTCGTAAGAGTTTGTTCTATTTAGAATTTAAAAGAAAGAGTGTCAGACCTCAGGGAAATGGAATTAAATTAATATTTATGTGTCCACTGGTGCTGGGGGAAAAGCTGATCTACATGTGGAAACCACAACACAATTCTCCATTGGTTTCCATAAGAAAACCAGCTTTTGTCTGCTGAAATGGTCAATATAAGAATATAAGACTTTTAATCTGAATTTTAATTAGAAATAGGTCAAGTGAATGCTCTTCCTCTCCCCCCATGGCCCCAATTTTCCTAGCAAAAATCTCATTATTCTGAAAAGCATGGGGTAGAGCATATCTAAAAATAAAACTATTTAATATACTTTTAGCACTGCTATCAAGAAGACTGACAGTTTTCTGTCAGTTTTACAAAACACACACATAAAAAGAATAAAAATTGAGAAACCTTGATTAAAGCAGTTACTCAGAATTAAGGCTTGACTATTAAACAAAAAAATAATTTGCATAGAATACTACCAGACTCTCCATATGTACCTATTTCCTTCCCAGGAGCTCTTAGAAGACAGAAGTGTGGAGATGCCCTAGATTTAAAGGCTCCCCCATCAGACACACACGCTGTAGTCTCTCAGGCACCCCGGATTTCACTGCGTTGCTGCAAGTGGGACAGCAATGAGACACTTGATTTTCAAGACAAGCCCAAGTACTGCAAGAAGCAATCCCAGCTGAATAACATACTCCTGCCTGCCTCAAATTAAACTGAAAGTGAGTTCAATATTAAAGGTAAATTGAAGAAGATTTAAGAAGTCATGTTTCTTGTAAGAAAAAAGCCATCCCAGTAGCAGGAAGGAAAAGTGCCCAGTCCTGCAGTTCTTATGAGAGCAGATCCCCTGAAATCTGTGAAATCACAGGAGGCAAAACTACAGGCTCCATCTCACAGCTATCAAAGACTAATCTGTGAATTCCTGTAAAGTTACTTACATAAGTGCATTTAGGTTTTGGCCTCATTTGGAGGAATATCAGAACTCTTTGGTCCACATGGTTTACTAATTAGAACTGTATTTCAATTCAGAAGCCAATAAATTAGTTTAAGCCAATGAAAGCACCTAATTATTTGGCAACAATTAATCTGTATATTAGACAACTGAATTGTTATCAGTTCTACATAGGCTGTTATAAAAGAGATGCTCAAAAGCACCAACATGATTTACTTAAATAAATTCTCAAGTACCTACATATAATAAAAGTTTGTAATTCGGATGGTTCAGCCTGGAAAATAAGCTTTTGGATGACCTAACTGTGGCCTTCCAGTACTTGAAGGAAGTCTGCAAGAAAGGTGGAAAGTGACTTTGGACAAGAGTACGTAGTGATAAGACAAGAGGGAATGGCTTCAAACTGAGAACTGGTTTAGATTAGATTTTAGGAAGAAATTCTTTAGTGAGAGGGTGGTGAGGCACTGAAACAGAGGAAAACTAGATATACTTAGTGGCATTATTTCTCAATTCACTTCCTTTTACTCACATATTTAAAACATACTAAAACTTTAGTTTTTTTATTTTATGCCTGTATACTTAGTTTTCCCAGATAATTACTGCATACAAAACCGGTTTATGTAAAATAACCACAGAATATCATAGTTATCTTTTCATTTATTTGGAAGCACATTATTACAGGAAGACTCCTCCTTTGTTGAATTTAATTGCCTATGAAGATCTTGCATTTAAGTCTGTCTTCTGGAACATGCATTTCATCATTATTTTTTAGCCTTGTTACATCAATCACCACAACTGCTACAGAAGATTTCTGGGCTATGAAGTGATAATTTGTTCCAGCGATATTAATGAGGCAAGCAGTAGTCTTGAGGGAGGTGACAGCCCACTGCTTTACAGACAGCAGCAGATTAAGGTGTTGTACTATACATTGTTTGAAACGTATCACTGGAGCATTCAAAATACTATTAACTACAGTTAAGGCATTTTTGCCACCCACACTACAAATTACCCATTGAGAAATGTAACATCCCTCACCACAGTGCACTGTCACTTAAGGAAGAAACACCAGTGGTGGGTGGTTTGGAGCTTCTGGGAATGACACCACAGAACCAAGGAGGGAAAAAAAAAATTTAAAAAAAAAAATTGTTGATGCTGTAACAGCATTTGCAGTATACTGCTGCAGGAAGCAGAACATCTGGAAACAACAGATGGTCTGTGTTTAAATGGGAGGGAATAGAGGGTTTTAATACCCATACATCTCTAATTCAGTTCTACAAGTTTGATTTCTATGTTTTCTCAGATTATGGAGTGTTACAGGATCTGTGTGACAGGCTTTACCCATATTACTGTTACTATCAACATAGCCAGCTAAAGCCCTAATGTTGTACTGTCTTTATCTGTGAACTCTGACTTAGCCATATGTGCACTTTCACAAAAGCAGACTTGGTCTTCATAAAAAAGCTTACACCGGAAATTTATATGAACTAAAACACTATTTGTTACAAGACAGATGTTTTACCACCCTGAATAATTCACAATCACCTATTCAGCCTTTTGCACTTGTTTTATGACATACTTTGTACAGGTACACATGGTTTTACGGAGTACTTTTAACTTAAAGGAAAAAGAAAGGGAAAAAATGACAGAGAATACAGGATTTTTTCCCACATATCCTTTTCACATAAATGTCTCAAGCTCTTAACTGATTTATACATAAGAGCTACTTACAGGCATTCTCAAGAATAATCCCAACCATGCATGATTTACATTTACACATTTTAACTCAAAGGAGTGGAGGAAAGAGGATATGGCCATCTGCATAGAAAGCCTTCTGTGGATAACAGCTAGTGCTCCCAGCTCTCCCAGTTCCTAATGCCAGATTGAACCATTTGTGACTGGCGCACAGGCAGTGGCTGGCTAAGAGCTGGAAGATAAGCTTCTAGAAAAAAAGACCACATATTTTTTTATAGCAGAAAGCAAAATTATCTTCCTGATGATTAATCTCCAGCATAAATACAAGATGGTAAGGATGAATGAAGTGAAAATATTCTAAGAACTTTTCATTTCATATTATTTTCAACAGCCTGTGTTCCAAGTATTGGAATTTTAAGCCTGAGAAATCCTAAGACAAATTTAACAGGTATGCTATACTGATCTATACCCTTAGAAATGTAAAAGGTTCCTTATAGGTGGCCAAAATTGGAAATTTGTTCAAGAATAATTAGCCCTTATGCCTTTGTAATATAGAGGTCAGCATCTGTTTGAAGTAGGATTTGACATCAGTTGAAGCATATGGATAGGAATCCAAACTCTTTTTCTCATTAAAAATACACCATTTAATTTGGCTCAGTTCAGGACGATTAGCAATATGTGCTCAAAGAGAAGCTTACAATTGGCACAGGGAAAGTTGGCTTGGGCAGAAGACCACAGGCATAAGAGAATCCAGAAGCTTGTAGAGATGGCTGATACACAATGCCAGTCTCTTGTTAATGCTATTAGCTCTTCATTTTCATAAGCACTCAGATGTATTAAAAACATTCAGTCAATAAGAAACAATAACAGTTATATAGAAATAAATCAAACAGTATCTCTCTCCTCAAAATACCCAGAGAACTGTCCTCCAAACTTTCTAGAAATAACAGACTTCTAAAACTAAAACACACCCTGAGGTTGCTTACTCCTAAGGATTATTAAATTCAATTAAACAAAATATACAATTAATGAAGAAAGACATAATGCTCCAATTCGTGGTTTAGAAGAACATGCAATCAAATACATTGCTAAGTTTAAGGCTTACACAGTTACTGGACTGTAGGATTCAAAGAATGTTGCAATGCAAGAAGTATTTTGGAGAAAAGGTTTTAAAGCAAGTCCTAGCACTTTCCAATCTCTGTCCTAGAAATTAAAATAACAAACAAACAAACCCAGAAATAAATCCGTACTGAAAAAATACACCTGTCATGTTAACATTCTCCTGTCTAGAACATTTATATATGCACAGAAATTACTGCACAGAATCCATCCAAAATCCATCATTTTGTATTGGTGTACAGAAAGTGCTGGACCCAACATTTTAAAAATAATTAGCTATTTAATACGGATTATGTGTTTTCAAAATTGCTCTGAAGCCTACTACTGAAACCTCAAATGGTACCAAATGTATCAAACTCGTAAAACCAGATCTAGCACACATTTTTTGAGGAATCTTTTTTCTTCCCCCCACAGAATTATAGAAAAAATATAAAAGGAACAAAGTGCATTGTGTTTTTCCACAGTAAAATGGACGATAAAAAAAAAAATAAGGGAAATTCCCAGCCGTAACTTTACATTTCATTTACTGTAATTTAACTGAAGTTATCTGGAAGATAAATTCACTGGCTTAAAGTGAACTGACTTCAAGACTGGATTTAGGGCAAATGGCCCAAAAGAAAGCAAGAAACTGATTTCATCTCACCTCCTTGCACGCTCCCATTTTATGTGCTTAATATTTTATAATCTTGCTATAAACACACAACCAAGCCAACAGAGTACAACCATGCCTTCTCCTACCACACACATATTTTTTGTCCATCCACTGTTTATCAACTGGATCATCTGATCACCAGACATCTCCAGAAGTGCTATGACTGCCCCATGACACAGTGACAGCACATTTGCTCACAGCTCTCCCTGCTTTTACAGAAAGGGACTGAAATGTTACTTTTCACAAACCACACCTGTATTTCCAGCAACGATGCTGACATAACAGCACACAAATTCTCTCCCTGTGGTCCCAGGAGTACAAGTTCACCTGTGCTTCATTTTTAGGTTTGTTTGACTAGGACCTCTATTAAAAATCTTGCCTTGTTGCTCTTCATAAAAACCCTTTGTTGTTTCAGGGGTACAGTGTTATGACAAAAATGCAAACATCCTCACTGCCTTCCTCTTCTTCTTACTAAGAATAAATAGAAACAGGGTGGACTTCAGTGCACCTTCATATTTATTATTAATGCATTCACATAGAAGTCACAGAAAAAAATTACCTTTATTATAAATTATGCTTTTTGTTAAAGGGCTCAGTAATTGTTTTTTAATGTAGACTCTTCTTCGTCTATTGGGACAAGGAATGGTATTTTGGAGAAAAAAAAAGAGCTTTGCACTAAAGCTTGTTTCTGGGTAATTTAAAACCCCATGGCAGCCTTTGATTGTCAGACTGAAAAGCAGAATAAGCTAACCAGATCTCTCTTTCTTAATAGGACTGACTGCTCTAATGAAATATGTGGAAGAGGAAAGAAAGAGGTGCTTATTTTTCTCCCTTGGATTTCTCATCTGGGAGAGAATACACTTACCAAACAGTTTCAAGAATATCAAAGTAAAGCCTAAATCTTCAGTTGCATAATACAGTGATTTTCAAAGGGGATTCTTTATTGATGGGCTGAATGTAACAGTATTAATGTGTACTTAGAGCAGCATTGTGATGTACCGTTATTTTGAAGGAACAATAAAGCAATGGCATGGCCATCCAACATGGAATTTTAATCTACATAATTCTAAGAATTTTCCAACTTCTAAGCAGGTGCTGATTAAAAACAAAACAAAGCCCAAAACTCAAACCAATGACCAAAATCCCAAAACAAAACACACACCTCCCTCCCCCCTTAGGCCTATTAGTCTGCAAGATACTATCATCTCACAACCCTTCCAAAATTTAATGTATGCAAAATTCTGATAAATGACATTTATAAGAATTGAAGTAACTTAATATGATACAAGAAAGAAACACAGTTTTTAAAGAACTGCTGCTATTGCAGAGACCCAAAGAATCACAGTAATGATCTACTGCATTAGGAGACAGTCCATGTGTACTCACTGAGTGCTGTCCTGGGATAGGCCCCCTGTAAAACATGTAAGGCACATTTAAAGATTCGAATTTTCATAACTACAACTCTCTCATTGTGTTTCAAAATGGCATATTTGTAAGACTGTCTAAAATAGAAATATGCTAGGTAGAACATGTGCTACACTAATTTTTCTATCCCATAAAGCCCAAATAGATGACTGAATTGATCAATATATGGTCACCGAAACCTGCTTCAACTGCTGAAACTGTACAAAACAGCAAAAAAAACCATTTGAAACTAATCAATATGGTCACATAAGAAAACAAAAAAATTGAAAAGTCATTGGAGATGATTGTGGAGGAACACATACGGGCATTCTGAAAAGAAAAAAAAAAATCACACAGTCAAACTTGTTTTCCAGTAGTTTCTTTGTCCAGCCCAGAAAACAATTCTAACCACAAATAAAGACGTTTAGTAGCAATATTTGAATAGACTAATTAAATCTTCACAAAGTGCTTTTCTGTTAACTATTTCTCATTAGAGTTAAATATTGCAAGTCTCACTTAGCACAGACATGGTGTTATGTGCAGCAGAATCCCACTCCTTTCATATACAGGAATCCCAAAATGATAGTAAGTGAATGTCTTAAAGAAACTTTTTTGGAGCAGTCTAACAATTTTCAAAATTGCCTTCAACATGGTGCATAATTATGACCATTCAAAATTCACCCTCAAAGACCAAATTATATGTTAGACTTGAGATTAATATCTCACAGCCTTAATTCCTTCTAAATCAGCTACTTTTTGAGAACTGTTTGCTGCAGGTAAGGAGAGATTCAACCATTTCTTCTTTGCAGCATTTAAGATTTTTTTAAAAGAAAACTGATATATTTCCACAATATGCAACTTCCTAATGCATATTCATGTTTTGACTCCCCTAAGCACTCTGTAATATTAGGTTATAATTCATTACACAAGCTCATATTCATCCAATACTTTTAAATTATATACAATATTAATACATGCCATCCTCTTTGTCTTTACTAACAATGCTGATAAACTGAAACAATGACTGATATCTTTTTCTATCTGAAAGCAGAAAGAAATTAGAATTTTCCATCGATTTTATTGCAGGAGAGAAAAATAATATAGAAGCCATACTAAGTATGCTTTCACAAGCCAGATAATGCATGTTTAATTTAAAATACATATGAATTCTGTAATTGAAGAAAGATCTAAATCCTGGCCACAGGCAAGGGGCAGGTGGAAAGAAAAAAAAAAAGAAAAAAAAAAAAGACTGTTTCTAGAATAAGAGTGTTGAATATATCTAAAACTTCACATGGGAGCCAGGGCACTGCCTTGCAATCAGAAACACCACTTCTATGTAAATGCAAAATACTAAATCTGCGCATCTTTTAATCATCTGGTCTCAAAATTGAAGACTTGAATTTGTTGGTTGATGACTTAATTTAATCTATAAATACAAATAAATAGAAAGAGATTCCATTAGTCCAAGATAAAGCAAATGCTGTGGGTTAACTCCTACAGGCAGCCCCTGCCCAGCTGATCCCACAGTCTCCTCCTGTGGGATGAGGAAGATGATTGGAAGAGTTAAAGTGTAAAAATACGTGGGTTGAGATGAAGACAATGTAATACATAAAACGAATGTTGTGTGCACAAGCAAAAAAACCCAAGAAATTCATTCCCCTTGTGACCAGGGTGGGCAGGTGTTCAGCATCCCCAGAACAGCAGGGCTCAGCTGGGGTGAGGAGCAGGAAAGGTGCTGAGCACCATGCAAGCATCACTCAGTAAAAGCATCTGTGTGTTATCGACACTGTTTGCATCACAAATCCAAATCATAGCCCCAAACCAGCTACTCTCAAGATAAGTAGCCAAAAATTAGTAAAAGACCACCCACATTTTAATATGAAGGGTCACAGATAAAGTCAGTTTCATAACAAGAATCCAGAAAGAATTCTGTCAATTCCAGTTAACTCTGATAGTTTGGAAATTTTTTACTCAACTGAAATAGTCAAAAAAACTGGTTTTGTATCTTGAAATTTCCAGCAGACAAAATGATGCAGGTCAAAAGAAAGGAAGCATCTAGAAGCACTGGAACCACTGCAGTACCTACTCCTCTCCAGGCAGGGAGCAGGAACCTGGAGGCAGGGAGCAGCAGCAGCACTGCCTGCACAGTTCCAGCACCTGTCTGTTAATTCCTCTTGCAAGAATTAGAACTGTTTCATATCCTGTCTCTGCACAAAGTTTCTCCCCATGTTTCAACCAATATTTAAAGTTCTGGCTTTTTGTAACTAGAGATAGTAGTTCAGAAAACATGGGAAGCTTAGAAACTGGAAATCAAAAGTACAATTTTAACTGCTATCAAATCTTAACAAAAGCTTCAGCTCTTTTTAATAGTCCCAACAGTTTCAGTAATTGATGCACAACAACAGAAAGAAAACATGCTGGTATTTTTAATAGAAAAAGTTCTTTAATCAAAAAGTACGAGAAAATAACTTTGCTTTGAATAATTCCCTTCCTTTCTCTATTCTCACTACAACAGAATATTACACACATCCTCTTACAATCACTACAAAAACATTAACATTGTGATAATTGATAAAAGATCTGTGTTAATCATAAAAGTATTAAGGTTTGTATAAACCAGAATACTAAGGTCTGAAGTGACACTTGATAGAGGAAAAATGGGATTAACTCATTCATAACTCATGTTATGAATATTATGTTTCTAAATAATTTGTATCTGCTACAAGTTTGTAAAATCAGACTTTCCAATAGTCTGATTGATTTTGCAAAATCAGACTTCCTGCCTTTGTTTTATCAATGACTGCCTATCTAAAGGACCAGAACTCCCCGATTTCTGCCAGTTTTATCTACCAAGACCAGATGGTATCTATGGGACTGACTCCCAGAGACTTTCACACAGATGTCTATTTCGGCTCTCACTGCTTGCCTGAAAAAATTATGACAGCAAGAAAACAAAAATTATTGATTACCACGAGGATCCACACTATAAGAAAAAGCTGCAAACCAAGATTAGGTGGAGCCTGGGGTGGGCAGTGACCCCTCATGTGTGCCCAGCACTGCTTTGCTCTGTCTGTATAAAATGAAGCAATCTAAATTTTGCTACAAATTGAGCCTTTTGTTTTTCATTTATAACAACATGAATATTCTTTTCCTAAAGACAAATAATTCACCCACAGTTTTTTTAGAGCATGGTTTTAGGAAATTTATTTCATGAAAAAGACTGTTTCAATTATCTTATGCTGCAGTAAGTATACATGAGAGCTTTACATATCATATTCCTTCAAACCCAAGATTTGGATCATATCCTCACATTGCAGAGTAGGAGACTTGGTAAAATATGGCATCTACAAGAATGCAGAAGAAGTACTGCTGTGCATTGCCTTCAGCAGCAGCCAGTTTTACCAAAACCTGATGACAAAAACTGACTGGAGACAAAAATTTACACCAAAGCCCAGCCAGCACACATGGAGTCAAACCCAACTCCCATCTTCATTTGCAGCCATTTCCTCTATCACGAATGAAAACAGTGAGGTTCCTGTGGGCACTTAAGATGAACAAATACAACAGGAAACAAGCAATAATGACTTGCTCTTCTGCATTCCAGACCACCAGGGATGTGCCTGGCTATATGGTAAAGAGACAGTAAAGCATTAGCTATAAGATGACTGCAACACTTTTCAATAATATATATATATAAGTCAATCAGAACACTAACCTGGAGGAAATAAAAACATTTTTAGCAGAAAAAAAATTTCCAGAATTATTTTTATTATATTAATCAAAACATTAAAATACATAAATATTTTCTTTTCCAGATACAATGCACCTACTTAAAAGAATGGGAAATTTTTGTGATGTTAGTCCTAACTTTATCTTAGCTAGCTTATGTGTATCAAGTATAAATAGTTTTATAGATATATTCCTTCTCAAACCTCTGTGATCACTATTTCTGAAAAACTACTTTAATTAACTTCATTCTCTGATGAAATCTACAAGGTACTACTCTTTATTAATAGACATCTTAATCATGGACTAGTACAAGGATAAGAAACAAGAAGAACATTGCCACCTAGCTGTTCCAGCAGTGCCCGTAAAGGATGACATGTTCAGCTTACATCTCTCAAATACTCGAGGGAAAAATCAGGCCATATAAAAGCTGTAGAAAGGGCCACCTAAAAACATGGGGAAAGGATAAGTTTCTGTCACTTTGATCCTATGAGCTCTGAAAGAAGGTGGTCACAAAATTCATTAAATGAAAGCCTATTCAACACAACCACGGATCAGTGTATGACACCATCTCTCTTTCATCAGTTCTCAGCAGAAAGACAAACAGACCAACATATATGTGTGTACATTGACATTTAACAATTAAACAACACTGTGAAATTCCTGCAAATCTAAAAAATCCTTAGATAAGGTATCAATGCATATGCAAATAAGTAAATAGCTCTGATGGAGAGATGTGTTTCTTTAAAATGCATTTCCTGGCTTTTTGCTTTAAATATATTTAATAAAGGCTCCATTTGAAAAGTAGTGCTTGTACAATTTACAAAATGCAACTGGCTAAATAAATAATACCAGGATTTCCCAGAAAAATCAGAATAAGGCAAAGCAGCTGAAGCCTGACATTGCAGATGCCCAGATTGGTATTTTGTAAGCAAATGTAAGAAATGCCATAGGAGAAGGGCACCCGGTCCTGCCCCACAACACAGCAAGAGCAAAGGACAGCATCACAGAACTGGCACATCATCTGTTTGGCAGCTGTGTGCTCCAGCTCTGCAGCCCAGACCTCATGCACTCCAAAAGCATTTGGTAGTTTCTCTGAAGCTCTTCAACCTCATACATTAAATTTAGGGAGCTACAGTAGTACTACAGTAGTACTGAGTAATTGGAAAAGGGGATTGAGCTTCTGTATATCTTCAAGGCTTCAGATGATGATTTGATCTCCCCTCCTATGAACTTTATCATCTTCTTTCTAGATTAATGCCATTTTTTAAAGAATGAAACTATGCTATGTCTTGTTACAAAGTAATGTGTAACATCACAAAATGTCCAATTTCAAAATGTACAGTTTTCCATTAAAAACAGAACCTTTACCAGTTAGCTGCTGGTTACTCCCCATCACTGCAGCTCTCTGGTCACATCAGTCTGTGAATCTCATCTTGCCGACTGATCCTGTGCAGCTCAGCCTTGAGAAACAAGCTCTGGACTTCAGCCAGTATCTCTTCAGGCTGAGCCTTCCTCCTCACAGTGCAGGGAAGTCAAGAACAGGGTCCCAGGTGCCTCCAGCCTCCAAAGGGAACCGTCCACTTTGTGACACTGGAGGAGAGCATTCCATTGGGAGCACCTCTCTCCCCAACAGTACCATGGCTTAGCCAAGCAGGACTGAAATATTCTCATCTTTAATACCAACATTTTCATTATAATTTAGGGGTAAGTAGCAATTTGAGAAAGAACAGGGGGTATTCTTTTAGTACTTAACACTTCATCTCAAACACAATAAAATAGAAACTGACTGGGACTGTGTAAGTAAGTTTATTGCAGGCATAGGTGGTCACAAAATACATTAAATGAAAGCCTACCAACTCTTCCAACAGTGGAGTGCTGAAGACCTGTGGTTTCTTCAACTCCTTCCTTAACCTGGAAATTCAGTGCAATTCTGAGGCAGTGCAAGGATGTAAATATTTATGCTACGTTCAAACATACACAGAAACTTGGCTAATCCTGACTTACATACTGGTGGAAGGAACAACAAGGAAATGGAAGGAAAAACAAGTGGAAGGAACAAACTCAAGATTAAGATCACATTTCCACAATGCAGATAAAAACTGTCAATTTACTTGGAACTAGTAGGAATTACACTAATTTGCTATAGATATGCCAAATAACTAGTAACATGTATTAATTGATAATTATATAGAGACTCTCAGAGATAAAACTCCAGAAATTAATTTAAGATAAAATAGCATAAGCAGACAAAGGAAAAAGCCTTACACTGCCCAAAGAATAGCATTAGTTAGAGAAAAAAGCACACACCACAGTGCCAGTGGTGTCACATCATTCTTTTGAACATTAAACACGTACAAAGAACTTGAAAACCAAAACTACTAAAAATTAAAGACACTCAGTAAAACTGTGTTAATCACTTATGCAAGCTCCTTAAAAAGAAAATTTCTTCTCCTTAACATTACTTGATTAAGAAGATTTTACACCTTCACCAATGGAAATTATACAAATTGCTATTAGTACTTAGAAAAATTAACTGAAAATATTTTATGATGACACAACCTCTGCAGAGCTTAGACAGAAAATTAACACATCATCTCATTCCCGCACAAATTTTAGTCAGTCTTTTCCTATGAGCATTCAAATTTTGCATTCAGAGGTTTGTTATTCATATTGGCCACCAGATACTCCTCCTGTGCTTATCAGACATTACATCAGGCTATAATTTATGCAAACAATTGGAAACCAGCATGAGTTCCTTACTCCATCACTCCCAGTCCTCCCTTATCTCTGTCCCATAATTATCATGATTACAGAGTGAAATTTGCTTAAAATTATTCAAAGGTTTCAAGCTGAAATTATTCTATCAGATGTCCAGAACCAGATACAAGGTAAAGCTAGCCAGGGTTCTGGAAGAAAACAGTTGAGTGTTTCCCACCTACCCCTTCTCTCTGGCCAGCCTGTCAAGCACATGCATTCAGACCAGCCACAAAAACTGCTGTCACATCTGGCAAGTCAGGGCCAAGGTAAGATAGATAAAGAACAAAAGAGCAAGGATACCCTGGAGACTGCAGGAAGAAACTTGGACTGCTCCAGGGTATTTTCATGATGAATAAAAGATCACAGAGAGAAGAGCTGGCATCTCGGATGTAACAGTGGATAAGACATAATCTTCAGAAAATCACCTTTATTTCTTTTGTCTTTAGAGAGCAAAAAATAAATACAGGTTAACCTGTATTTAGCCCTTCTGCGTCTAGACCTGAAGCTACAAAAAGCTAAGCAAGTGTTACACTTAGCACAGCATTTACCCTCAAAAGAAGAATGTGCCAACCTATTTCAAAAGGATACTGGAAAAAATACGTGGTGAAGTTTCCATGTGCAATATGCTTTTGAACAAACATATATACACACACATACATATGCCTATATGTGTATGTAATAAATCAATTATCATCAATTAAATGTAAAACATTAATGATGTGTGATTACATTAATTAACATTAACAATGACCATTAATTTGTATGATTCCCCTCAACATGAAGGAAAAAGATGGCTATTAAACAAAATCTGACACACTACCCCACACTGAATGATTAATTATGCTTATTATATCTTTAAGGCCATCCAGGAAGGATGCCCCCCTGACTCTAGGCTTCTATAGGCCACATGCCCTTGTTTCTTACTTTTACACCATGTCAAGGTGTGTGACTCTAAAGAAAAAAAATTCACAGCCTTTAATAAAAGCAACAAAACATCTTTTTGTGCTGCAGTCAATTGCTATCTATATGGCATTGATTTTTCCTGATTTGAATAATAAAAATATTCTATGCTCATAGCATTATAACATCACACATATGTTCATGTATCACAATAAAGAAAAAAAAACCTCAAATAGTGGCACTGTTCCAGCTTTTCCAGAAAAGTGTGCCAGAGAAATAACTGATTTTTTTTTCCTTCTGGAAACACTGAATTAATAATAAATCCTTTATTCCAGCAAACATGATAATTATATAGTATCAAATTATTTTACCTGGACAATAGTTCTGTTTAGAGTTCTTATAATCCTCTGGTGTATAATTACTTGAATCAATGTATTTTATATTTGCTGTGATGGTCTTGCTAAATCTGTTTTGAAAATCTGGTTTGTTGACTCATATTTTCAAATATTCTGAAAAGTTTGTCTAGTTTGCACAGCTGCAGGTGGCCGGCAGAAGAACATTTCTACATTGTGTAAGAAAATAGGATTGTCATCTATTTAAGAATGGTTCTTACCAATGCATTTCAGCTATTTCATACTAAAACTAGCAAGACTTCACAGAAATTAGGGCGTTGCATTAAAAGCAACTATTGATTTTTCACAGGACTTTGGACACTTGAAGACCTAAGAGGTACCACAGCTTCAGGCCAGAAATCAAAGCTCACTTTTTCCTGCAAGCCATGACCCACTACATGGAATGATGAAGAAAGAAACTGCATTTTCACTACAAAATGCTCTGTTTTCCATAGACACTGTGGGCAGTACTACCTTCCTACATGGCTGCAAGCAAGAAATCACACAACTGCCAAAGAAACCATTAATTAGCTGAGCAACAGACTGACTTGGTAACATCCCCATCCATGACACAAAAGCAATAGTGATCCTACAGATGAACCAGGCAAAACGAGGAAAACAGCCCAAGACTTACACAAAGAGAGTTAGAACAGATATTTATTATTTTACCATCTCAAGGCATGTGGGTTTCAAACATGCTCTCTATTGTCCGTTCTGTGTGTCTGATAATCAGCAGTGAAGAAAAGGCACCTTCTTGACTCCCAGTCCCGGGGTACTACACTCAAACCAGAAGACTTGTAAATTGGTTGGGTAATATATGATTGAATTACAAAAAAGAAAGGCTAGAAATTAGGATTTTTATGATAACATGAAACTGGGTGACTATGTTTTTCAATGAAAGGGTGGAAAAAATTATTTCTTCAAGGTTTGCAACGTCTGTAGTTCATTCTCCTTTCATTTCAGCTGTCTGGACAGTGCTCAAGACTTACCACTGGTCTTTGAATATTAAGTGGCATTACAAACTTAAATGAAAAGCCCTAATGGACAAAGCAGCTTCTCAGGCTCAATGGAAGACAGGATTTAGACTCCCTGTGTGGGAAGTTATCTACAAAATAAAGCAATTACCAGGTCTTCACACCAATTATTGAGGGGTGATACAGGTTTCATGACTTTCTTTCCTGCATAAACACTGGCTGTGATACGCTTTTCAAGACTGAGCTAGAAACTAAAACAAAAGCTGAAAAATAATGCAGAAGAAGCAGACACAGATTTTTAGTATACAGTCCTGAAATAATGAACAGTCTATGGCAAGTATCACCATTTTTTTGTTGTTTCCACTAATGAGATATTCCCACCCCAAAAGAAAAAGAGGAATTCACGAGAGACAAATGCTCATCAATTACTCTTACCTTGTCACTTGAAGGACAGCTGCAAATATTGACAAAGGAGAAGGTATTTATATGGCACCTGTTTTGTCAGGAGGGAGTTGGGATGAGTGACATTTGAGTACAATTCATTGGATACACAAACACTTGAAAGGCTTCAAGGCACCACATGTATACAACTCTGCATACACAAAGTCTGTCTACTCTTGGAAAAATAAAAGTATTTAATTTAGAACTTGCAGATAATTACAGGAAACCTGAAAGTGTCTTGATCTACGGCAGGATTTGATTTTCATCTAAACAGCTTCAAAGACCTGTCTTGGCTCCCTCTAAAACTGCTGCTTTTGGGCATTTCTTGATTTTTTTTCCCCCTCTAACTCTGCCTTAAGAATTTATAATCATATAAAACATGTTTAAGCACAGCTGTCACAATATTTTCCTCTCAAAAAGCAAACAGTTCTAAATGTCTCTCTGAAACTGCCAGAGTATTAGGGTCTTCTGCAGCACCATATTTACAACTTCTCAGTCAGTTCTTTTTTTAAAGATAAAGTTAATACAGTATAACTCAGCTTGACTATTCAAGACTGAATTTCCATAGCAGAATGTTTCACTTAACCAGTGGTCTTAAGAAATCAGTATCTTAGGAAAATGCATTTTGGAGAATTTTTTTCCTCAGACTAAAGTACCCAAATATTTTCCCTGACTTTAAGACTAGAATGCAAACTGTAATTGTCATTGTGGTCTACTACTGCTGCATAGTAGCAGACTAAGCAGTAAGTCAAAACTTTAATATCTAACATGTGCACAAAGAAAACAGGTATCCCCGTATGAATTCTAACATTTGTGTCCATGAAACACAACATAAAGCTCAATGTTTGCAGCGTAGGTGAAAAAAAAAACCCCACAAACGAAATGTTGGGGAGAAAAGTGAGGCTTATTACAAAGTTATGGGAATTTACGAAACAAAACTGAAACGAACACCAGGTGTGAAAAACAGTACAAGAAGAAAAAAAGGGCATTATTCCTCAGACAAAACTGAAAAGACTATGAGCTGAGAGATGCTTATAAGCAAACAAGCAGAAGGTTAATGAGGACGTGGGCCATTGTCACCTCCATAATGTAAAATTACAAGCTGATAAAGACTGAGAATACCTTTTACAGCTCTGTAGGAGGGCTTTTACTATTTAGAAGGAAGCTACTGTCTGCCCCCAGTCTGCCAGAAAACAGAACTAAATATTTACTACTTTACTGACATTTTAACAAATTTAAAAGATGACAAATGCGTTGTACTTGTGTTCATACATTTCAATTCTAACATGCAAATAGAAACAAATGTTTAAGATGCACATAATTTTTTTTTTTTTTTGGTTTTTTGTTTTTAGCTTAAAAGGAGTCTCATGTTACTTTTTTTCTCCACTTTTTTCCTACTGGAATCAGGAAATGGGAGTGAATGCTCTACGAAGAACGCTTTCACAAAAACTTCAGCCTTTAGAATTGTAAAGAGAGACTCAAAATGGACTATGGACTAGATGATCTCCACTTAAAAAATTAAAATAGGAGGTCTGGCAGCAGGAAAAGTAAAAACTCTTTATTTTCACATCATCCAAATATCTACTATTGAATCACTGTAATTTAACAAATACAGTTGGGGAAAAGAAAGTCACAGGAAACAGATACAAGCTGGGAGAATGACAGTTCCTAAATTCTCGATTATTTAGTGTGGAGAAGTGTATGTACATTCTCTGAAGATACACTGTCCATGGTAGCTGCCAGGCTACCCAGAACTACAGTGCTGCCCTCTGCATCCTAAGCTTGACAACCTTGGTTTTTTTTCCTAAATATGAAGTTGCCCTCTGTTTAGAAGCTCAAGTTGAAGAACTAATTTCCAAAACAACAATTATATTGGTTTCTCTAGAGTGCGTAAAAAGATCTAACTAAGGTGTCATTAAAAAAACTGCCAATGTAGATTGAATGAAGAAATTGTTGATGTGTTGGTCTTAACTATCTTTTGTGCTTGTTTGTCTAGTTCCCATTTTACAGGCAAATGCCTTGGCTAACATTTCAGAGAGAGTTCAAAACTAAAATCTCTGGATTTCATTTAAGGTTTACAGCTAGTGGTTCTTAGTCATTCTATAACTCAATAAAACCCAAAATAAACTATTACAAGTTAGACACCCAGTAAAATGTGGCATTAGGCTACTCTTACACACTATTCCTAGAGACCAGCAAGCTGTACTGCACAATGCAAAACACTGCCCAAATTAAAAAACCAAGCATAAGGCAAGTAAAACTCCAGTTTTATAATGGAGCTTAGAGCACAAGTGATACAAAAATATCAACCGGATTCGAAAAGAGAGTACGAATTTATCATTGTTGGGTGGTACATTTATTCTAAAGTGGAATATTATGACAACTGAAAATAAAGTCTCTATCCATTTCCAAATGATGCTGAAAAATCACTTCAGCTGTTATGTTGTTATAAAAGCAACATATCAATCATTTCACAGTAATACTGCACTTGATCCAGTACCAATGCCAGCTATATGACTCACGTTAAGTATATCCGAGGACACATGGTTTCACTTTATGATCACTAATTTTCACTATTCAAAAGTACATTCAGTGTCTCTGGATATGCTGTTTGAATAATGACACAGATACCTCTTTACATATGAGAAAGAACAAGAAAGAAGTTTTGCAGACTTTACCAGTCTCCCACTGTGAAACCTTTCTATTAATAGGAACATTAGTTAGCCCATGATGAAAAAGATAAGAGTTATGTTTTATGACTTTCCTAGATTTATTTGAAATAAACAAGGTCCCCTTTTAAGCGCATGGATGATTTCATGAACAATGAAAAAATATGTTGGAAAACAACAGCAGATTCTGTTGAGGATGGCACACATACACAGCCAGCATTTCCTGTTGGATGCTTCTTCTGCTGAAGAAGCACAGTAACATAAGCTGAAGTCTGGGCACATAAACTATTTTCTTCATAGCATGGAAAGTAATAAGTGCAGAAGAAAAATTAGGGCAGTGTTTCAGTGACCCTTAAAATAACAAGCAGTTATTCTCCTGCATATTTCTAAAAATAGTTAATTAAATGCCTTTTTTAAAAAGTTAAACAGAAGTGAGAAATGTGAGCACCAGTATGTTCCACAATGCATAATAAATAAATGTGATACTAAGACCTGCTGTTTCTTAGTTCATCTCCCAGAAAAGCTACCACTCCATGGCTGAAGGCTACAAATACTTACTTTTCCCTCTTACCCAAAGCTGAAAAATATATCAACATTTTTAAATGCAGGAATAACAGCTCAAAAGTCCATTGCCTCAAGGACTATGTAGATAAGACTTACCTTCAAAATTCATTCAGAAAAGGTCCTTTAAACTCTAGTCATTCACTTTATCATTGCAAATTATGGCTTTAGTTCCATTAGGCAAGTTGAAGAAAAGGTGAAATTGCTGTGCAAAAACCAAACTCCAAGTTTGGATTGTTTTAAATATTCAGAACAACTTTTTGCTAAGTTCCTTTCATCATTCTACAAAAACCTTAGAATCTTTTGCTATGGAAACAATTTTTATCTGATATCCTTTGAAATTGTTTCATATATAGGACTGTGAAAGAGGAATGAAGTGATTTTAATTTATTTTTTCAGTGAAATAAAATTCCAGCAAGTCCACAGGATTGAGAATTCAAATGGACTATTGTCATTTTGAATGCCATTCATTACAAAGCACTAATTTCTGGAAGAATTATATTTTTCAGCTAACACTATCCATCCTTAGATTCATAATTTGAATGAATGCTCATTTATTTAGATGCACATTCTCCAAATATATGTATTGGCACTCTACAACTGTGCCTTTATTCAGATCAGAGGTACATTAACAACAGGATCTGTACACTAAACTGAGCCTTCCTGTGTCTGGCCACCATTTCTACCATCAACTGAAGAGTATCCAGGTCAAAAGAATGTTCCTTATTTATGGGTTTGTTAGAAAACTGCAGACCAGAAGCACGACACTAACGAGAACACCCATTTTTTTATCTGGTGTAGAAAACCCTATGTCTGACCCTCATATTATCCCCTTTCTCATGTAAAACTTTTAAACTGCTTGTCTGTAGCAAAAAACCTCATCTAAGCTGCTCAGGTAATGTCAAGAGAAAGAATTAAAAGAGGTATCTTTAGTCTTTTAGTCATAACTAAGAAAACAGAGAAGTGGATGCATACTTGGCATTGCAGATTTCTAATTCTAAAAATAATTCCCCATACACCCACAAACTTCTTGGAGTGGTTTACAAGTTGACCCAAGAATTTAAAATTTCTACAGAGCATTTATGGTTTTTTAAAAAATTCTGTTTATAAATTAAGATTCTATGTTACAGAAAAACCATGCAGTGAGTATAGATTTAGGTAAGCTTTGCTGCTTTGAAAACCTAGAAGGGGAAGATCCCAAGCAGGACACAGCTGCCTCTGTATGAATGCACAACAGGCACTTGGTACTTTACACTCCTGCCTCAGAAACTGTTCGTGTTCTGCTAAAAAAATCTGACACTTGACTATTTAGAGCTATTTTACTCTGTCAGTGCTGGCTATGCACATCAGAGGTCCTAAGGGATCTTCCCAAACACCATTGATAGGTGTGTGGAAGGAGGGAAGAACTGGAGAGGAGATAAAGGCACCCAGGAGGGAAGAACATTCCTGCACTGGAGAGAGGGCAATGCACCTTCAGAGATGAGTGGAACAGCTCTCTCAGACTTCTAAGATCAAGCAGCAGAAGAAGATAAAACAGAGCTGCTTTATTTTCTCATTAACTGCATACCAGAAGGGGACAAGTGAATTTGGATATAATCTGGGAATCCTCAGAAACTGTACATAATAAATTACACTGCTGGGAGTATCATCTACATATCCCCCAAAACAGATGAGTTGTTTCAGCAAGCAGGAAACAAGAAATCTTTATTTCTACTAATTCTGTTATCATTGCCCCTTAGACCTATACAGCTCATCTACTGTCCAGTTTTAGCTGAGCACTTCCCCAGAAAGACAATCTTTCAGAAACAGTGTCCTTTTCTACCCCTTTTTTTTTTTAAATATACAAATCTCATCTCATGTAAGAAAAAGCATGGAAACATTTAAAATGGCTAAAACAGTAATTCCTGCAAATGATAGATATTTTTAATGAGCACTGCTTAGCAGAGAGCTCAATTTGAATTGCTATGGTAGAGAAAGTTAGTTTTCCCATCAGTAATGAACTATGCCTTTGTACTCAAATGTAACAAGATGCTCAGCTCCCATGATAACTATCAGGAGAAGAGTTCCTGTTTTATTGTGCAGACAAAGCAGATATAATACTTAAGGTTTTGTCCCTAGGAGCTGAAACCATAACAGAAGACCAGTTTTGTTAACAGTTTAAGGAAATAACCTTTTAGAAGTTTCAATACTATAATATTATGACCTTAAGCAATTTTGACACAAGTTTCCTGTGGTCATAATCACCTTCATGCTACATATAGTTGTTCTCTCATCTATTAACAGACTTGTAATACCACAGCCCTTTTATGCGGGAACACTAAATCAGCTTTGGAGGGAAATATTTACAAAATGCAAACAACTTCTGTTAATAGGCACAGTGCTATTTAAGTCTTTTAGTGCCTATAGATAGCAGGCATCAAGAACACATTTCTGACCCCCAGGCAAAGCATCAGAGAAAAATCAAAACAACAACTATGAGGTTTATGTCTTAATTACAATGAGCTGTCTGCAAATTCAGGGCACAATAGCCTTGAACTGATTTCACTTATTCTCAGTGTAGGAAATTAATACTTGTTTCTGCCTATCAGTTAATAGTAGATAAGCATTTACTGGAGGGATTTTTGAAAAATGCCTCATTTCTACTTCTAATTTATTTCAAACTTTGTCATTCCTAAGGTTCCCATTAATGCATTAGCCAAACAATAATGCAGAAAGTTGGTTCCAGATTTTTTGTTGTCCTTCACTTCTCTCATGCTCTTCACAAGAAATCTGTAGAGGGGGTCACAGTTCACTGAAAATAAGCAAAACCTGTGCACACACCAAAACACAGTCTTCCCTTACAAATCACAGCAATCTCAGTGGTCAGTGTGAAGATGGATCACAGAACTGTAGAATACCCAGAACTGAAAGAGACCTGCAAGGACCATTGAAGTCCAGCTCCTGGCCCTGCACAGGACATCCCAGTGATCACACCACAGGTCTGAGAACACTGTCACCACTGTTCCCTTCCTGAGCTCTGGCAGAATTGGTGCCATGACCTGAGGAGCCTGCTCCAGTGAACAGCTCCATGCCATTAAGGTGTCCAACATACCTTTATAGTTCTCACTCTAACAGGACACAACAAAGAGCCCCAGGAAATCTCAAGTCTTGTTCTACAGAAGACAACCTGAACCACTGAGCCCACAGATGAGCCATCAGTGCCCCTTCTTTTCAGCCCAAGAAGACTTTCTTTTCTGGGACAAAACTGGAAGTATTTTTCTAATTACCTCCCATATCCAAAGTAATTAGGAAGGCTGTTTGTTTTTTGTACAAAATATTTACAAAACATGTAGACATGCACATATACTAATGATAATCCAGCAACAAAAGTAGAAGAAAAAATAAAATAAAACCCTAGACTTTCCCTTTTGTCCTCAAGTTTCTTAGCATTTCTCAGACTAAAAACAGTTGGTTTAAAACCTACAAGAGATAGTGACACAAAAATGCAAGTGGAGAATCCAAGACAAAGCAATAACATCTAAAGAAGAGAAGGAAGAGACACGACTCCAAGCTGGAGCAGTTCACTGTTGATTTATCAATGGATATCATGATTCAATGCTACTTTCAGAAAATCTGTGAAGTTAAGGTTTATTACTAACCCTGTAGCCACAAATCTTCCCATGAGATTTGACATAAATAGAAAATATACCAGAAGTTAATTATACAGGACCCCACTGTAGTCGAACACAAGCTCAGAGGTAGGGGAAGCACATGTATATGCCACTACAAATATTTAAACAAGAAGTTCAGTGTTTGATTCCATCAGTCAAGGCAAATTTAGAATAGTTCAGATCTGCCAAAATCACTTTGCTAGCAAGTGGTATCAGCAGCATGAGTCTGCCTGGGACAGCCTACCTGGAACATGAGAGCGACTGGGGAACACCCTTGGCCTTTTTTACCGCTCCAGTCACGCAGCTTCGTTCTCCTGCTCCATCTCACCTCATCTCTCCTCCTCACTCTGCACCATTTTCAAATCACCTTGAGCATATTCAGTTTTGCTTGGCCTAGAACTGCAGCTGGTTTCCTTACCTTCCAATTTATTTCTCACCTATCCTTTCTGCTCAAGTCTTTCATGAATGATGCCCAGCTTAAACTCTTGAACGCCCAGCTTTTCTGTGGTGTCATACTATCACACTGAAGGAAGCAGGTGGAGGTCTCTCTGTGGAGACACACCAAACAGTAGCACTCCATTAAGAGCCTTTTCCCTCTGATTTCATTCCATGGTTTTTACTCCTATCTCTTATTTCCCTTGATATTTTAAAATTAGCTTATAAACTGTGAGGAGAAAGGGTGACAGTAGATTTTTTCTACTATATTATAACATTCAATAGAAGAATGACTCTTGATTAAGGTTTTTCCTTTTAAGGATGGAGGCAGTTTGGGTTACTTTTTAGATAGAGGCAGATCTTCTCCAAAAAATTGTAATTGTTTTCATGCGTAGAAAAGTGCTGACATAGAATGAATTTTTTTTTTAAAACCCCAAAATCTACAAAACATTCAGGTTTATTTGGAAATAAAAGACAACTACTAGGGGTACCCTTGTACTATAACCAAGCTGTTTCATACAAAATATTGGGCTCTCAATAGCTTTATTTTATATGTACAAGCAAAACAAAAAAACTGAACACACTATTTAAACAATCTATTTCAAACAGATGTCAGAGACATTTTATTATTTTTAGATCAGACCATTCATCAGCAACACAGTGAGTAAAGAAAAAGATCTGCTAACCTAAAATGTGTGAACTCCTATTTCCTCTCAATTTCCAAGCAATAAGGTAAAACATTACTAAAATATGAAGAGCCATGATTTGATTTACTGCTGTTTCTCATGTTCTGGTGTAAAATATACCATCCATATCATGCTAGAACTGTTTATACTTCACTCTCTATCACTTTGTCATTGTATAAATATACAGTAGTTATGCAAAAATGGTGCTAGATTTTCAAGCTCTAATGAAGGTGCTGAACCTCTCTGGCTGGCTGACAGAGCTGAGCTCTTGGTCCTTATCCTCAGACATTGGCTCATCCCATAAACACCTTGCACACTGACCACAGCTGTTAGGATGAAATCAGAGCTTGCAAACACTTGCTCAGAGCTTCTGTTTGTTAAGAACTAGTTCACACTAGAAAGATTTTATGCCCTTTACTTATCTACAAACAAAAGCACGTGAGGAAAAGAACTTGCAGGCAATACACATTTCTCATGTGTCATTCCTGCATTTGACTTTGAGTAATTTCTTTTAAAAATGAGAACTTGTCTCCATGTGATAACAACGTAGGCAGTGCACTTAGCACCCAACATGTTGATGTTTCCTGAAATGTCAAAGGTTACTCATTAAGAATGGGACTGGAATGACCAACACTTCAAGGGCCCTATTTGTGTTGGCTTGATGATTTATGGCACCATAGTAGTAAGCAATGATAAAACACAATATAATGGTATGCCTGTAAGAAGTTCTGAGCATGGAAAAGTTAAGACAGGTTTTTAAATCATAAGCAACACAGGCACCTATAATCCAGCGATCATATTCTGAGACTTATGAAATAAAAAACCAACTTTTTATATAAATAACTTATTATTTAAATATATAAACTTTTAAAATAACTTCTTATTTTGAGCATATGGTCTACATTCAGTGTAACAGCATGTGTATATAGGTATATATATAAGATGATTACCCGCATAACTTAATTTCCATACATCTGCCATTTCCAGATACAGTTACATGTCTGAAAGCACAAAAGGTTACATGGTAAATGCCTAAAAGGAATCTGAAGCTGCTCTACTCAATACCTAATCAAACAAACTCAAGAAATCCAACATGTAGGTTCCATATTCAGCAGAGGAGAATATACAAGTCTTCAAAATCTCAGCTCCCCAAAATAAATCCCATCCTCATTCCCAGCTGAAGAATCTGTTATATTAAGTTTTGACTCTTCATCAGTTCAAGAGAAAATGGAAACGTGCTGAGTTCAACACAGAAGCTTCAACAACAAGCCACAGAAGAGGCAATGCTTTAGTGCTGTCAGGAAGTTAACTGCTTCTGAAATCTTGAAAGGAAAAATTTCCTTTTTTTTTCAGACTAACTGGAACTTTATCAGAGAAAATACCAGTTACTTACTGACAGATAATCAGAATCCAGCTCAACTGGCAACAAGAGCATTCAACTCATGTGCCTGTTCAGTGGAAAGGGTACAGAGAGTCAAACATCCTTGGCTCAAGAAAATAAGGGAAAGAAGTACCAAATCTTACTCCATATAAGTAAATAAAGATTACTCAGCAACATGAATATGAGAAATGCCTCATCTTCTTGCACACCAGAATGCTCTTCACGAAGTCATCTGTCTTTTTTCCCCCTTAGGGACTTTTTATGGAGATTAATTTTTATGCCTTGTTTCATTATTATTCAAGAAACTGCTTTAGGTTTTGTGCTCAAATATAACAGCAACAGTTAAGTTAGAAGCTGCAGATTTAGGATGCATTTCCCCCACCATTTTAGCACTCATTTCAACTTCTAAAACACCTTGAAATTACTCTCTATGTAGAAGTTACAAGTAAAGGAGTGTTCATCCTCTGGATGGTATTTTTTTCCTGACATTCAATTAACCCTGTATCACTGATATTAATATTTCAATTTCACTAAAGTTGTATTTCTGGTGCTTTTTCGTTGCTCAAACAGGTTTTTAATTTTATTAAAGGCACATTAAGGTAAAACCAATGGCATTTAATATAGTGAATTAAATGAACAGGTAACACCTACAAGCTATTCAAAAAAAGGGGGGAAGCATCAAAATTACTTCTCCTGTCAAGTATAAATACTAGAGACATTACTGTGTTGCAGAATGCTAACTACAGCTACAATTTATACACAAAGATTTCCAGGTTACAGTGTATCAAATTTCAAGATGTAGGAAGGTTTTCAAACAAATAAACAGAAAACGCACACCAACAAATAAAAGTTTTTCTGAAGTCAGAATGGCAATGGCAGACTTTACCTCCATCCACGTGAACCGATTTTCAAGCCTACCAGTAAAGACTTTTTTAAAAGGAATTAATATTTATGTGGTTTCAGGCAAAGATGGATGAGGACTGAAATCTGCTCATTTAAGCATAGTCTCCTCATCATGAAATGCAACAGAATAGTCTCAAGAACAGGCTTATCAAAGTGCCAAGATAAGAATATAACTAATATCTCCTTTTTACTTAAGCAGCATCAAAATCTTACTTTCCATCCAACAGAAGTACCATTTAACATAATTTCCCTCTTATTTTACTCATAGAGATCAACAGACACTTAGCACATTTATGTCTCTTTCTTCGTTAACTGTTTGATTTATGGAAAGGAGAACAATATTAAGATACATGTTGGATTGTCAGTTTGGAGGAGGCAGCTACCACTGGCAATTCTATTATAGTCTAAAATCTACAGCTATAGCTGTACTACAAAATAATTTTGTGCATACGTAATAGCTCAGGCAAATATTACTGTGTTGTGTCCTTGGTCAAGGAACCATAAAAAGTAAGTAAAATGGCAAGTTAAGGGAGGGACAAGTCTACTTCTAACTGATTTCAATAAACTTTGAATAAGCCACTTACCAGTACTTCAGCAATATGCTCAATCATTTAGAATAAATATCTATTGGTAAAATAATGATGATGCTTTTGTGAGCATCACTGAGAAACTGGAAACATGCAAAAGCCCTCAATGATGCAGTGCTGGTCAGGAAGAATAATCTAAAGGTTGATATGCTGGTACCCGGTTGATATGTCTGTCACCACAGATGATAGATTTGCACACTACCTAGACTAAAGTAAGATTCAGATTTTTGTTCTCTAGTGGGATTTTGATTTAGTCACACCAGTTGCAAACCAGCATAATACAGAAATGCAGCACTGGTAATGAATGGAAGGTTGCATAACCAGCTGTAACTTTCCTTTATCAATAGAGTGTAAGACTGAATCAACCTCTATAGGAGAGCAACAGCATCACTTTAACACATTTCCACCTATGATTCCACACAACCTTGCATCATAAAAATCAGAATTTTGTTATAAACACGCTATTTTTTTCTGAACCAAAACTTTCACGAGTCTTAGCTTTAATGTGGTTTCCCCGAGCACAGCAAGCATTTTAATTTGTGAGACAAGAATTATTTTTATTTATTTATTTATTGGAAAGCACTGTAGTAAAACACTGGTATCAACAACAATGACTTAAACAGGATAAGGGGTAACGGTTTCCAGCGAAGATGAGTCAATTTAGATAAAAGAAGAAGTTTATATAGTATAGGTGATGAGACACCGGCACAGGTTGCCAAGAGAGGTGGTAGATGCCCCATCCTTGGAAACATTCAGGTCAGGTTGGACAGGGCTCTGAGCAACCTGATCTACTTGAAGATATTCCTGCTGATTGCAGGGGAGTTGGACTGGATGACCTTTAAAGGTCCCTTCCAACCCAAACTATTCTATGACTCTATGAAATTGCTACTGTTTTAATACTGCTACATTTATTGGTAACTTTTGTATCGGTTTTAGAAACATAAATTGTCATCAACTTGTGTATGTAATACATAAAAACCTTGGGAAATCTAAAGTTTGTACACTGGGGTTATAACTGAACTTTAAAGGTGAGCAAATGAAAGGTGGGTGACAAAGCAAATACTGTATTTCCTTTTCTTAACTCATATAAAGACTGCGTATTACAGTATTTCATGCACTTACCACTTGAAACACAAGAGAAGCTAAACAGAATAGTGGTTACAATATGTAAAATTGTTTCCACCAACAATTACCAAACTAGTTTGACTTGATACTATTCTCACTAACCCTGAAGGCAGACAATTTTGGACCTCAAATCAGGACTGGGCCTTTAGAGAAAAGGAAAAACTATTAAGTCTGTTTGGTCTCACAAAAGTTAACATTAACTCAGTTGTGCTGAGCTGTCAAATATAATCAATTGGCACATCTAAATGAAGAAGTAGCAGACAAGAAAACAGAAACTCATGAATTTCAGACATAGCTCCATCACCGGTTTCTATCTGGGCTCCAAAACATTCAAAATCTAGTCCCACTACAGTCACTGTAAGATACTGGCAATCATTGTGACAGAAGCAAACGCATCGTTTTCTCGGTTTGTAAAATAGGAACAAAAAATATACCTGACCAAATGGAGAGGACTGTTCTCCCATACCCAAAGCCCCGAGACTGTGATAAATTAAGCAGCATTATTCTTCTTACATTTTTCAGATCAAGATCATTTAAAAATTAAATGCATACCGTTTAGACCTCATGAATCAAACTGAAGTAATGTCCTGCCTGCTCCAATTAAAACCAACACTAATCTGAATTTCCTATCTCAATGGAAAGAAGGAAGTATACATTTACCTATTCCTGAGCCATTACTGCAGAGTACAATGCTGCACACCTCCATATGTGACTACAGGCACATGTTTGAGCAACCAGGTAATTTCCTCGGTTTTCAAAACTACCATTTTAACTATTGATGCCACATCAAATGAGTAATAGATTTCCTTTGCCACAGTTTTCCTCATATGACACTGCCTTTATAGAACTCTGAATACATTTCAATGGCTTTTTTACACATAAGCCATCAATACAATATGCTCATTTATTTCCACATCTGACTACTTGAGAGTAGTAATTTGCATTCCCACATTCTTAAAAGCTGCTTTTAATATGAATTTTCTCATTTGCTATTTATACACATCATTTAAGTACATCATTTAAAATTTGGCATCTGAAAGAAACTGTGCTCCTTAAAATAAAGGATTTTTATTTCAGTATTTGAAATACAATTTTCTTGGGGTCTTACTTGGTTTTGATTGTTTTGGGTTTTTTAAAGATCAGATGTTCAGAGAAAAATCCTATTGGATACATGTTCAGAAAACTTCTAACCATTCTTTGAAACAAAACTGTGACAACAAAAAAAGCCACAAAACAAAACCAAACCAAACACCAACCTAACAAACACACATCCCCCCCAACACACACATAACAAAAAACTGGCAAGAAGTTCCTAAATTCCCCAGCAGTTTAGAGATTTGAGTTTTTAAAACAAATCAAAAGCCAAAATCCCCAAGATACACAGTTATATTAAAACTACAGTATCAACTTCTGATGAATTTTTGTTGTCAATATCATATCTATAAGGATAGCAGGTTATTAAGAACACTGCATTTTGTCTGTGAAGAAGTGTTTTGAGATTAATCCACAGCATTAAGGGACATGTATAAAATAAGCTTTGAAAAGAAACTATGGATGAGAAAGAAGGAAAGCTATTGGGCTGTGTCTCACCTTCTGATGTATAGCTCGTCCCCTACTACAGTTTATCTTGCTATCTGTGATTCACAAAGTACTGTACTACATCAGGAATTCCATACTTCAAATATCAAATTGCTTTACATTAAGGTTCACAATTAATAGCTAAAATCCAGCACTAGGAGTGGTGGGGGTTTGTTACTGCAAAACCATTTGGAGATACAGGAGATATCTGAGATGCTTGCCCCACCACACGGACAGTTGGTATTTATTTCCATAGTACAGTGTATCCGACTCGTTAATTATCAGGGAAGTATCAGCACAATCAAGATGGGTATCTACAACCTCTGGATATTGGGAAACCAATCAATAAAAGGCTATCACTAAGATAGTTACTATACAGCCTAAAAAGGTAGCGTATATTTAAGCCAAATAAAAGGGGAAGGCGGGGAGTTCTTGGCATTGATTTCAGTATTAGAACGCGTAAAGCCCAGATCTGCTAAGGTAAACGTGTTGCCATTCAGCACGGAAAGAGGCTACAGTTAATACTACAGAGGCAGGCTCCTCACTATGTATCACAGTGATATCCACAGCTGGTCTAAGCATACATCAAGCTTAAACAGTCAGTCACGAGCTACAGCTGTAAGGCATTTTAGAGAAAAAACAGCTGGAAGCCGCAGAGCTGTGTAACGACTGTATGTACACAAGCCTCGACTAAAAGCGATTACCAGATCCCACAATCGGTGGCAGGAGAACACACCAAACACACGTTTAGCAGATTACGCCTGAGGAGGGGCGAGGAACCAGGCTGCTCCATCCTGCAGCCGGGAGCGAGCGCGGTGCCGCTGCCCCGGCGGAGCCGCCTCAGCCCTGCGCGCACCGGAGCTGCGGCATGTGAGCGGCCCGGGCGCTCCGCAACGCCGGCGCGGAGCCGGAGCCCGGCCCCCGGCAGCGCCCCGCCTTTGGCCGCCGCACCCCGCGGAGAGCCGCGCTCCGCCTCGGGGACGGGGAGCCGCGGCCGCCCGCGGCGATGGCACCGCGGCCGGACGGTCAGAGCGTCGCTCCGCGCCGGCACACATCCGCGCCCCAAGGAGACCCCCTGTCAGCGTGCGGGGTGCCGGGCTCAGCCCCGAGCGAGCATCGCGGTGCCCGCACGCACCGCCCCGGAGCCCCGCAGCCGCCCGCCGGCACCCGCCGCCCGCTCAGCGCACAGGGAGCCGCACGTACACACCCAGTGCCATCCACGAACCCCTCCGGCAGCTCCGGCGGCGCCCGGCGCTCCCCTCTCCGCCCCGGCGCGGATTCCGCTGCCCCCCGCGAAAAGCGAAGTTCGGGCGCCTGCGGCGCCGCTCCCGCCTCCCCGGCAAACTTACCGAGCGCGGCCACCGGCTGAACTTTGAGCAGCGCCCCGGCTCAGCCCCGCCGACGGCTTCGCCCGTCGCCTCTAGGTGCGGTGCCCGCGCCCCGCTCCCCGGCGGCTGCGGCGCGGGCCGATATAAATCCACATCGCCGCTCCCCGGCAGCCCGCCCTGGCCCCTCCGCCCCACCGGGGCGATGCTCGGCTGCTGCTGCTGCCGCTGCCGCCGCTGCTGCTGCTGCTGCTGCTGCTGCTGCTCGCCCCGCAGCTGCCCCGGGGGCGCTGGGAGCCCAGGCGTGAGGGGATGCACCGCTCCGCCGCTGCTGCCGCCGCCGCTGCTCTCCGGCGGGTGTAGTGTCAGCGGCGCCACTCGCTCTCAGGGTGGGATTTTTCTTTTTTTTTCTCTTTTTTTTTCCCCTTTTCGGCTTCTCCGCTGTTAATGAGCATGCCCGGGAGAGCCGCGCAGGCGCCTTGCCCAGCGCCGCGCCTCGAGCCGCCTCGCACCGAGCGGGCGGGCGAGGGCTCGGGGCTGAGGGGGCGAGAGCCGCAACGGAGCGGCCCCGGGCAGGAGGGAGGAGGTGCCGGGCGGGGGAAGGCCAGGGAGGCACCGGGCAGCACTGCCCCGGCCGCCCCCGCCCGTGGCAGTGCAAGGTTCGGGCAGAGTTCGGGAAGTCTGCGGGAAGGTGAGGTGGCTGCGCTCTCCTGAGAGAGGGATGCTCCGCCAGGATCCGCCGCCCGTCCCGGGGAAACGGAGGAAGGAAAACCCCACCGGCGGGCCCTTGCCTCGGGATGTAGTGCAGAACACCTTCTAAATAATTTACATTGTTCAGGAAATCAGAGCGATAGTGGAATCAAGGCTTGGGAGAGGAGCGCTGATTTATACAAGGTGCTTCAGCAGGTTTCCTTTCGCGATCTGACTTTATTCATGTGGAGATCTCCTGTAGCCACCTCCATTAACAGTCTTAGTGGAGGGGAACTTCATCAGCTGGTGTTGATCTCTAATTTCATCATTTCTACACTGTTTATCTTCGGGAGTACATATAAGACATAAAGGTGATGAGCATCTGCTCTTATCATAACAGCTAATTCTGCAGCAGCACTTACTTTTTGTAAAAATTTTATTGTGCTGAAGACATCCGAGGAACTGGAAAAGGTGTGCCTGTGAGGCTGGACCTGACTCATCAGTCTGTTGCCATCCTGGTATATGTTCACATGGATACTATGTACATATATTTATCAATTCTTAAAAATCACCGCAATTATTTATGTCATTTAGCTTCAGCCCCAGGACAACACTGGGAAAAAGAGTGCAATTCTCTATTGCTGTTACTTCTTTCCAAGTTTCTGCATGGACCACCCGAAGAGGAGTCCTTTTGTTTACTCTGTACTGCGCCCCAGAACATACTTCATTCAGACACTTAGTTTATGTTGCTTACATAAGTATTTGGGGAAAATAACATTTCAAGATACCTATCCTGCAATGCATTAAAAAAAATAATATATATATATATAATAATAATTTGTTACTCTATACATTACTTTCATATTACTTTCATAGGAAGCCCAGAAAAGCCAGAAGTAACCAAATCTATTTCTCATGAATCTTGAAGCCATTCAGCAATCTTCACCATTAACTATTTCTAAAAGTTAATTATTTTAAGCCAAAGCAGTCCTCTCAAATTTCTGTGATTTAGTGCTGGTAGGCAGAGTAATTTTTCACCAGTATAGATCAGTCTGAGCTCTTCTGAGCCTAAAGTAAAAGGTAAATTTTCCTTCCCAGTAGACATGGTTGTTTTGGTTTTTTCTCTCTCTGGATAGACTTTATCATTTGTTTTTCATTACCACAAAATTTCCATGGATTGAACATGGAAATAATTCAAAACCAAAGAAAGAAAAAGGTCTGGAATGAAGTCACCATGTTAGTCACAGAAAAATTAACTGAGATAGCTGAAAAATCTAGAGTCCAGGTTTTAAGATAGTACCAAAGTCAAGTAAATGGCTGCTGTGGGCAAACAAAACACAAATTAATAATTCTTCTTCTTGGAATCCTATGGAATTGCCTGTTGTAGTCATAAACACAGAGTAGTCATAAAAGGATGGTAGCCTCATGGAGGGAAGGCATAAAAAGATAACCATTGGAGCTGGACATCTAATTCTGCCTGTGTCTCTTCAGCCCCTGCTGAGGTAATGAAACAAAGTAGAAAACTCAGCAGTGGAAAATTGTTGCCAGGAAAAGTGGAGTGCCTGGTGTGTAGTGTGTGTATATACATATATGTGTATCCATATGTATGGTGATTTCAGGTACTCATGGATGTTCCCTAGTGAGTTGAGGTTAGGGAAACTCAAAAGGTCTGCTTGGAGAACCACACAGATACTACATATTATTCCATGAGAAAGAGATAGAAGAAAGTGTGGAAGGTGTGTTACATGCAAACTCCAACAGAAATAGGAGCACATCCCAGTGCGAGACAAGACCCGTGGGATAATAAGAGTGCTTCGTTAAGGGAAAATTCTCCAATAGAAGGAACAGATACAGATAGAGAGCTTTCCAAGAATCAGGATGGATATTTTTATACCTGGCAACAAGAGTCCTTAAGTACATCAGACTAAATACATTTAGCAAAAAGAATTCTGACCCTCAGTTTTCACTGCCAAGCCTGCTAAACTAGTTTGAAAGAAAGCAAGTAAAATACTGCTAGATATGCTGGCACCAAATGGAGTTTTCTTACACATGTAGGTTTATATAAAATTGCAGCTCTCTGCAGCAGAGATTTGCCCTGTAAGTAGCAGGGGATGGGATCTCAAGTGCACAGGTGCAACACTTGTCTTTGCAGCACTGATGCTAAGGGTTGGCTTGACACCTTTTGGCTTGCTCAAGTTCAGATGAGCCTCCTGAGTGAGTCATTGTCTTTACTTGGTGAGTTATGCTGAAGCACTGTTTTTAAATTATTCTCATACCTCCAGTGGGAATAAAGATCATTGCCTACATTGCAACAATCTTGGTTGAGACCTGAGACACAGCTGCTGGTCTCACAGCTGAATAAGAACTTTTCAACCCACCTGGGGTAGGATATCACCACTCACCAACATTCTGTCAGCCGGTGTTTCCAAGAATGACGCTGAAAATTCCTCTTTGTGCCTCTGTTGTTTCAATCAGATGAAGTCCTCAAAAACTTGTCTGAAATTCTGGGGAACTTTCCTAGTTTATACAAGACTGCTTTCCTGACAACTGTGACACATAAGATACTTCCCTAAATATTTGAAGTGATTTGCCATTTGTGGAAATTACTCCTTCCTACAGTAAACAGGCTTCAAATCAGAGGCAAGAGGCCAACCACATCCCACTACTAAATACACAAAATAAAAGGTTCAACTTAATAGAATCACAGAATAGTTTGTGTTGGAAGGGACCTTTAAAGACCTTTTCATTCCAACCCCCATGACATGTGCAGGGTCACCTTTCACCAGACCAGGCTGTTCAGAGCTCCATCCAGTATGACCTTGAACACTCCAGGGATGGGCATTCACAGCCTCCCCAGGCAAGCTGTGCCAGTGCCTCACCACCCTCACATTCCTTGCAACCTCGGGCAGCTTGAAGCCATTCCCCCTTGTCTTGTCACTCCATCTCCTTGTAAAAAGTCTCTCTTACAGTGCCCTGTCAGGTACTGGAAGGATTTGTTTCTTTCTGTCTTTGCAACAGAAAAAGAGAAAATTATTTCAGAAAGGTGATGAAATATTCACAGTGAGTCCCTTAATTCTGGTAGTGAACTACCCAAATATAAAGGACATTGAGATCCCAGCTGTCTGACCATTTGTGACAGAAGGGTCTGAGTAGCACTAATAACAGTGCCCTGCGCCTTTTGGAAGGGGGAGAAAAATTATAAGGATCTTAGAGACATTGTCAACCTCTAAAAGGACACTGTTGAAGAGGATCCTGCAGTGTACATCATCATGGGTTCCAAACAATACTGCACAAGGTTGCATTTTATTAAAAAACTTGATAAAATGAATGAGTGTGATTGTCAGGCAGAGTTTGCACAGTGGTTTTGAAAAATTCCCATTTTTAAAAATGATACCTTGTATCAGTCTGATAGAAGTACACATGAGGTATGGATGTAAAACATGATCAAAACAGAAATCTTTCCCCAAAGCAAATTCTCTGTAATGATGCACAAGGTGAAGGGTAAACAGAGAATCAGGATATTTTTATTTTTTTTTATATTTATACCATATCATTATATAGTTTTCTAGTTACGTGTGTACTGAAAAGAAAATTGATACATTGCACGAAAGTGATGTACAGACACACACTCTTGCTCTTAGTCTGGGAATATTCAAATTTTTAAAAGATAAGAAAGGTAAAAGCTGTGAAACACCAATCAGAAGTTTTTAATTTCTGGACCAAAAGAAGGGCCAGAAAGTAGGGGAGGTTGATATTCTATTTCATTCTCAGAGACAAGACCTGGATTTTGTGAAGCTAGGCTAAATAAGGTGTAGAAAACTGTCTATGAAATTGCACTCCCATATTATTCAGTTCCTGAACAGGTTTTGCCCCAGAATTTCTGCTAGAAACTGTACTTGCATACTACTGTATGTAGTAGAACTAAAAGAGAAGTAACTGCAATTTCTGATGGGATATTTTTTTTCCAGAAACTGTATTCCCAGAACCAAATGGATAGAGAGAAGCTGATTTTTTTTGAAAAAAAAATGAAAACTGATGTATTCTCATAGTCAAGTGGTGAAAAATGTACCAGAAATAGATTTATTTACAGAACAGTTTCTACCGTGCAAAAGACTGAAGGAAACAGCACTGCCTTGTAGGCTGTTTACAGGCTATGAAAAAGAAATCCAAACATGATTCTGTCTCTCAAGGCTCTCCATCATTACATGACACTGGTCTCCTTTGTTCCTTTTTTAAATTTTCAACGGAAAGAATAGGTTTTACAGTGTCATGTCTCACATTCAGAAAGAACTCCTGTAAATAACTGCAAATCTTCTCACAAATTTCACCTCTAACCTATCTTGTTTCAAGATGCCTACCAAAAAAAATCTGGCAATAATTGGGCTGTTCATGTGCTGCAGCTCCTAACACATTGACCAAAAATGCAAGCAAGTTTCCTGATATATTCTCATGTACTTGGATAGATTGATAATTTTAAACTTACAGGAGCAAAAATTATGCATCTTTCCCACAAATATGGCTCCTTCGTTAACGTGCTGTGGGGAGAAGAGGGACGAGCTGCGATTTCGATGCTGGGGAGTTGTGTTCCTGGCTGAGTTTCCTATCCCATGAACACAAGGTGGTGCTGATGCTCCTGGCACCGGGGCTGATTCGCCACTTCCCAGGAAGCCTGACTTGGGTGGTGATCGCCGATGGATAGCTGGACTACCAGGAATTTCATTTACCTCGAGTACATTATAAGCAATTCTATCTCTTAAGATAAAACATTTTGTTTAAAATTAAACCAGTGGGGTTATTTTGTATAAACTGGAAAAAAAAATCAACTGACATAGAGAACTGTTTTCTTCATTGTTTTGGTTTGAACCCTCCAAACAGACCAGTTGTATTTCCCAGCTTTTCTCCAAGACCCAAATATAAATGAATTCTAGGTCATTAATGAAAAGGAAAAAAAAGATACAAGAGCATCCATATATTTTCAGATCTTAAGAAAAAATAAAGAAAAAACCCTAAAGTCATAGAAGAGAAACAAGCAAAATGCATAAATAAGTATATTCTCAGGTAATTGAAAGGAGCTGGAGGTATGAAAAGATTAGTTTAAATGCCTTGCTGCTTTTAGAAGGAACTTCTTTGGTACTGCAGAAAGCTGTACCTAAACGAGAAGATTTGAGAAACCTTTTACTAAGAAAGATGACTATTAGAAAGCATTGTTGAAAAATATTCAATTGAAATGTTTATTCCAAAATTGGAATGCATGCTAAAAGAGGTTTGAGTCTATCTGCTTACCCATTAGAGTGGAACTAAGGTAAAGCACTTTTGAAGAGAGATTAAACTTCCACATTTACAGGGATCGTTTCTTCCCCAAATGAAATAATAAACTTGTCATTTCATTGAAAGCTGGCACTGGAGAAGATAAGGAACGTAAAAAACAAAGGCATATTTGATAGAGTATTTTGGATGCATTGTTTCATCAGTCTCATGGTTGCCTTGCAGTTTAATTTATTGTATAAATAGGAAATCCTAATCAGGATCTGTTGTCAAATATATTTTATAAAGACATAAAATCCCTTCTTCCATATCTGTCTTTCAGGTTCATCTGATAAATACATATTATCATGTTAGGGAGAATTCTGACTCAGTTCAGTGCAATATTTTTTGAGGCAAGTGAACATACTTTAGGAAGGATAATCTACCCAGCCTTTCCTGTTCCCTTATATTACATAATAATCCCCTGTGTTCCTGCTGCTTTTCTTCTTTCTTGTATTTTTGCTGATCTCTTTTGCTTATGTATTTACTTTTCCCTTAGGAGACTATACAAAAACAAGACCTAAATATCTTAATCTCTTCAGCTTAATTAGACATGAAAGTAACTCTGGCCTCATTAAGAAATGTCCTGAAGCAACAGGTAGACTGGAATAAGATGAGTTTGAAATCTGATCCTGAGATCAGCTTGTCAGACAGTCCTAGTTATTAAAGAAGCCTGGGAAATAGCTACTGTAGAGAAAAAACTAAATGCTTAGTATAAATCTCAGTGGAAGAGATGACTAATTAGAGATAATTATACACAGATTTCTTGCATTAAAAGTGCTTTAAAACATAAACATTTTACTTAGACTCCCAAGTGCTTCCTAGGAGGCAAGCTTGCAAAAAATATCTTTTAAATTATGTCAAATGCTTTTAAAACAAATGGTTTTTAAGAGTCATCTTGCTGAAAATGGTGATGCCTTGAATTTTCTTGTTCACCTTTACTTTTGTAAGCAACTGCAATAAAATTTATGGCCAAAGCTAGTATCCTACTTGTCTTGTAACAAAGACAATCAAGAGTCATGCTGGAATAATTTGCTACTGTTCTCTAGCAATTTCTAATATTGTACTCAAAATTCACTTGATAGAAAGACATTGAACTGTCTTCAGAACTGAAGCTGAAACTGTCAGAAAATTGAAAAGGAACTTAAAAAAGGATACGGTGCTAAAAAATATGTTATCTATGAGAATAAAACCAACCAAACAAAATCAGAACAGAAATTCAATCCAAATGAAACAAAACAAATTATCCAAAACTTAGGATACAATCCATTAACAAATTTCTGGAATACTTATTGAAAGTTGTGAAGGTTGGCATAGAAGATTGTCAGGTATCTTCATCCCTTAGCATCACTTACACTGGAGCAAATAGAGAATTTCAAATTTTTACAAGGGAATTTAATTTTTTTCATTTTAATTTTTTGAATTTGTTAGCAAAATCTTCAAATGACTTCCACAAAAACTTCAGGTCGAAACTGATGGATGTGGGGTTTTTTTGAGGTAGTAAATCAAGACCCCATATTTCACACAAACATCTCTGAGGCTTACACCATTCTCATGCAGGTGTTCAGGAAAATCTATACATACTTCTTTATTCAAGATTAATTGAGAAAGTTTTTAGTCTTTTAAAATATTGTTGATTCATATGGTTCCTTTTGGAACAACAGGAATAAACAGCAATCAACCATTCATCTCTCCATCCATGTAGATACTTGGGGGGGATCTCATCTTTGGGAATATGCAAACTTGAAAGGTCCAGGCTTTAAGTGGTAGCAAGATAAAAAAATTTCTTGCAATCCCCTCCAGCTTGTTTTTTAGTTCTACGATTGATTACTTTTTTTCATTACACCAAAAGAAAAGAGGATAAAAAACCTTTTCCTATAAAGCCTTCACAATCACTCTATTTATAACAAGCTATTCCTTTTAATTTATTCAACCCATTGTTCCAACAAGATAAAAGTCCTGAATAGCCACCAAAACCACAAACATTTTTCCAGCACTTCATTTAACTTTGAAAAGTGAAATTTATATCATCATTGTCCTTCCAGTCCTTACTGTCTTCTAGGTATGGTCATTACTATTGGCATATATTGAAAGAGATCAGTGATTCTGAGTAGGTGAAGAGTTAGATTATGCAGCTGGTCATAACAAATAGTGAGTGTTTAATCACTTTGAGATGTTTTTAAAGGAGCCATTCCTCAAGTATAAAAATCTCAGGTTTTATAACTAGAATTGGTGCTTCACTACTAACCATGGCAATAGTTTGAAGTAAGAGCAAATGTACAAGCCTAATATTCTCATTATTTATCTTTTTTTCACTTGCTTGCCATCAGAACATACTGTCAGTGGTGATGTGGATTGAGGGTCAATGAAAGCAGAGTGTGGACACCCATGATCACACAAAACACGCTGCAATGAAAGTAAACACTGCAGGTGGCTATAAGAATGTCAGGAAAAGGCAATGAATTTTCAAGATTTGTCTTGGCGGTAAAATGTGAAATAATTAGAATACTGTACCACATTCGTTTTATAAATGGATTTTTTTAAGCAGAAAAGAATCTTTTTAGAAGCAGTCTTCAAGTCAAAATGGAATTGGACAGGAATTATTAATCAGACAGACAGTAATAAACTGTAACTGGAGGGTGTCTGAGTCTTACAGTGCTATAGCAAGCACATAGACAATTACAGAAATATCCTGATAATTATTAGTGCAGTTTCAGAGTGCCAGTTGCAGAAGGCTGGATCCCACATTCTGTAGCACATTTTTAACTAAAAGTTATGGGGCGAAAATGTTAGTATTCAAGGCTGCTTGCTCTTCTCTGTTAATTTACATTTATATTCTTAATGTCTAGATTGAGCCTAGGGAAATTTATTTCATTAATGCTAACTTTTACAGAAATCCCAATATGCACAGAAGTTCCTAGATTGCAAGGATAGTTAGATGAGAATGCAGAAGCTAAATGTAATTGCTGGGTGGTTATGATAGTTAAATATGTACTGTCAGTTTTGGTTTTTGAAATCCCCATAGGCATCAACCTATTGTTCTAAAAAATACAAAGTATCAGAATAATTAATTTAAATATCTTTAAAACAAGCATTTTGAGTTTACACAATTTCTGTAGATATGTTTGAAGCTGTTACAGCACAACAACATTGCGTTTGGTTTTTCAGAAAGAGTTAGGTAATTTGATCTGTGAAGAGTTAGATAATTTGATCTCTCCTTTTTTCAGCTTTTGAATGGATGGCAAATTATAAATACATGTGCAGCCATTTTAAGAGTCCATATTGGGTCGTGTTCTGGCAGGCTTTTGTGAAGTGCAGCAGTTTTACAATGCTAATGCAGCATTAATGGGCACCCATTTACTGGCTTTCATCAGCTCTGAGCAGAAGGTTCTGATGCAACTTCTTTAAAAATAACCCTTTTAGAGATCTGGGTGCAGAAATCTTGGTCACCTGCAGAAATCTTTGCATAGATATATATATTTGTGTGTATATATAAATATATAGTTTTATATGTACACATATCTGCTTGGGTAATAATGGGCTCAGGAGGAATAAGACCTGATAATTTTATTATACAGTGATTTAGTGACCTAGGACTGCTGGCAATTTCTGAAGTTCTGAGCAGCNAAAAAAAAAAAAAAAAAAAAGCATGTTTGGTTTAATTGATCACAAAATTCTGTTCATATCCATCTTACACAGGTAAGACAGCAGATAATCAGATGGAGAATAAATAAATTAAAAGTGATTATGAAATATGCATGGGGCATTTATGAAAAAACACGTTTTCTGCAAGGTAATGTCTTATGGAATTTATAGCACAGTATATCACCAAAGAGAGAAACTGGAGAAAAGGTTAATAGCTGGACTAATTATAAATCCAGATATGTATAATTCAGCATCCTGACCAGTATCACACCCTTGCACTTCAAATAAGAAGCTGATAAGGAAAATACTCTTTTGGCACCTCTTGGTCTTTTCTGTAATATTTATTAGTAAACTAGAATTTAATTCATTATTTATAAGTTTCTGACACCCATCTCATTTGTTTGATATCTAATTTTTATCAGTAGTACTTTGTAGACAAGCAAGTACTTCAGGAAAGCAGAATGCATTGTAAATCTGCAATAGCCTTTGGGAAAATGTATTGAGTATGTAAACCTGACTAGGTAACACATGGGGATATGGGGCAGTAAGTTAAACTTACAGTTTTGCTATACTTGAAGTAAATTTTAATGCTTCAGTTATTCATCCTAAGTGCAAAATCTTTAATTTGTGTTTTCACTGTGCAGCAATGGATCAGAAACACAATCATTCTCATGGGAATGAGTGCATAAGCACCAGAGAGTTTCCTCATGCTTCTTTTACCTAAGGCTGCTTTATGTTGTTTGTGTATTGGATGGGAAGAGGAGAATCACTTTCAAACAACTGAACGTGGTGTTTGGTATAAAAACTAATAACTAGATGAAAAGTCTGTTTATAAATGAGGGAATTACGTGCAGTTCTGCTGTTTGCAAGCTGATAAGCCCAAATATGTGTTTAGATTTATATATAACACATGCACACACACACATAATGGGGAGCCTTAACTTGGTACAGAAATATTATTACATATCCTGTGGTCTACTGATAGGATGTACATGTAGTATAGCAGCTCCCAGAGCTCTGAATTTTAGAATTTGGAAAAATAGGGCCTTAAGCCTATATACTGTTTAAAAAAACTAGTATCTGGCTGTGGAAATGCATGGAAAAGGTTTCTGGTGTGAAAATAAATGAGATATGTCAATCTTGGTAGAAAAATGTACAAATACTGTGAGTCATGAGTAGAAATAATAATGAAATATAGACAGAGTTGAAAGATAAATGGAAAAGTGCAGTAATACTTCTTAAAACTGTGTTTTGCCATACCACATAGCTAAATAATGTCTATCTGACCAAATTTTTAGAGCTGAAGATAATGTTTTGCAGATTTAAATGCATTATTTTTTCCCTCTTTCAAAGATCTTGCATTACTATAAATGCCACAATTCTCAACTGTTTGATAATTTTACATAGTTGTCACAAAAAGGTAACATTTTTATTTTTCAGAGACCTCATCAGAGGTAATTAACCTTTTGCAGGATAACCTAGCAAATACAGAAAGAGCTTCTGTTCTATAAAACTCTCAGTGGTCATGGAGAGCAAAGAATTGCAGACATTTATTTTTTCTCAAAACTAGTAAAAGTGACAACTAGCCAAGCCTCTCAGTAACTGCAACTAAATGCAATGGCTTTCAGCCTTTTGGACTCAGTGCTGACATTCTTCCTGAATTCTATTCCCCTGTCCTTGCTGGAGATAAAAAGCAGGAGGACCAGAACTGATGGAATGCAAACTGCAAGGGTCAAAGGAGTTAATGCAGCCACTGGTGCTGGAATCAATCTTGGCTGAGGAGAAATAGAAAAAAGTCTGACCTACCTTGGAGCTCCTGCTTCCTTACTGATGGTGATGATGTGGGAGTAATGCAAAAAATAAGTAAAGACTGTTACATCACTGTTTGGGAATCACTGACTTAGGAATCAAGCACTAAGTTAGATCTATGCAAATTAGGTCCTACTCCCAGTTTGGCAACTGGTCGTATTCCAGACCTTATTTTTTCTTCTGTTGGAACAGCACTGACAAAAAGAACATTAGTCTCTATTAATGAAAAGTATGTCATGGGAGTGTGAAAAATCCCTGTTGTTATTGTGTGGAAGAACAGAAGAGAAAATTGTAATAATTTTACAAGTGTAGAAAATAACTTTTGATATTTAGCTGCATAAAGGAATGTACATAATGTTTATTGCACAGATTCTTTTGAAACAATATGCAATTCTTTTTAAAAGAAATTTTCAGTAATCTATTTTCAAGAAATTTTTACTTTCAAATGTGACCAAAAAAACCCCTTCAAAAGCCAATCAAACCAAACCAAACTTTGCTCCAGTTGATAATCTCACGCAGACCTCCTATAAACACAAGCACTAAATCTTTATCTCATTACCTCTTTCCTTGTTAAAGGCTAAATGATACTTCTTTCCATTGTAAGAGGAATGAAGAGTATGCATTTTCTGAGCTGCTGAAGCTTGTTATTGAAATTAAGCTTTATGACACTGCTGTTTTCCATACTTGGACCAGTCTATTGGATTTGTGTGGCTGCATCCAGAAATAAGAAGGGCAAATGTCAATGCATTTCCAAAAGTAAAGGCAAGGAACAGGTTGTTAAATGGGCTGAGTTAAGCAATGTTCTAGAATGGACAGCTACTAATAAAAGTAGTATGCTTGTCCTAATGTGCTCCTGTTTCTGTGACAGTACAGTCCAAACTCAACAATGTCCTTTTCTTTTACATTTGATACTTTTGCATCTTTGTGGTTTTTAGTAAGATTGATTCCTTTAAAAAGGCTGGATGGCAAGGAACATCTCAACCCCTTCACTCATCTTTACATAAAAGAATGTGTATTTCAGTGTTTATGAAGTGGTGAGAAAGTATTGCTTCTATTTTCCAAAGAATTCTTGTCAATTTTCCTTTCCACGTGTTATAAACCATATTGATGTGAATGTCTTCTGAAGTTACTCAGTCAAAAAAGTAATTCATTTCAGTAGAATGATTTCTGAGGCACATCACTGCCCTGTAGACTTTCATCATATTCCTTTCTTCACATGAAAAATGAGTGCATTTCTAAACCGCAATTTTAAATATTGAGTAAGGCTACTGATATCAATAAGTTTGATTATTCAAGACATGAAGTTACAAAGGGTTGAACACTATTATTATCAAGTACAAAGCAAGAATGTGCAGCCTTTTCAATGTAGCTGCAGAACTTTGGAGGATTGACCCCTAAAGAAAGAGGATTAACAGTTTACAGAAATTAAAGTAGAGAGACGGAAGCCGAGCTACTACAGAAACCCAATATTTGGCCTTTTAGATTATTAAGATATCTTAATTTAGAAAGATATACTAATTTGTATTAAAAATGCATTCAAGCAATGATCAATATTTTTTATCATTTTAGCCATATATCACATCTATTTCATAGTGTTCATTTTCCCTTGGATCAAGGTGTTGGCAGGATATTTAACACTTCATTAACACACAGTGTTAGTGTGTAATAACAGGTTATACTGACAACAATATGCACTTTGCAATTTGACAACATTCATTTAGAATTAGTAACAGAGACTGAGCTAGGAAACAATTATATTATAAATGGGATGGCAGGGAAAACCAGATTTTTTTTGTACTTTATTAATAACTTAATGTACAGATGTTAAGGTCCTGAGGAGCTTATATGTTACCTTCATATTTTCACATAACTACTGGGGAAGTAGAAGACAAAGGAAATTAGACATGTGATCACAACCCTAGTTGCCTCTGCAGTTTGTTTGTATTTTACTGTGCTAATTCTAGGGGAAAGAAAAAGTTTAGCACTATATGCCATAAGTTTTCCAGTTGACTTTTTTCTTTAGAAGTCAAATGAAATTCTGATGAGGAACAGGCACATATCTATCTGCTGTATATGTATCATCTTGGAGCATTAATATTTTAACTAAAAAAAGTCTTTTTTTTAAGCAGTTTGATAAATAGCAAATGCACTTGTTTTGAATTAGGATTCCTGTTCTGCAAATTGATTTCAACATACTTAATATCTGCTTTGATTCTAACAGCTCTTTATCTGCTCCTTTATTTCAGTAGAGTTTTCTTTTTCAAGGCGTGCACACTATAAATGTTTTGCCCAGGGTATTCTGATTCATCTGATTCTAGTGTGCTTTCCTATTCAGACAGTTGTCACAATTCGAAAAATTTATTTTCTTTTCATCAAGCGCTTTCTCTTTCCATGAGGTATAATTTTATTTACTTTTCCCTTTTCTTTTGCCCTCTCTTTCTTGTTCTTTTTGATACCTCAGTTAAAGGAAGCAGCACTTTATTTAACGCTGTTGTCAACTATGGCTGAATATATTACTACAGTGTAAATTATTCTGCTTTCATGAAACACTAGAGGAATTGTAATCATACAAATTCTGTTGAGTCAATGAAATAACTTGATTGAATGACAGAAAACAATATTCTCTCATTCCAGTAATCTTGAACCTACAAATTTGATAGCAACACATCCCTAAGCACTGATGAGCCTTGTTTACAGGTGAGTATATAAAGGCCAATAGAGAGCAGGTAAATCTCAGAAAATCTCATCTTACATTGTTTTCTTGGGCTGGTTTATGCTTCAGGGAAGTTGCTTCAATTTGTGTATCTGAGAAAGTAAGACACAGAAAAATGGTTGCCTAAGTAACACTGTGGCTTTTTATGCCTTGCTACTGGGATTCCAGATTACCCTACTTTACTGTAATTTTTTTTAATGTTGCCTGTTTATGAGGGTCAAAATTAACTTAAGATCAACATCAAATTTCATAATCTAGTAAAAAATTGTCAAGTAAGAAAATGACATAATTTATTGGTTTTTTTAAATTGTATCACCAATTTTATCTTCCCTTAAGGACCACTATATAGAAGGAAATACTTTGTCATTATAAATTTTAAGATAGCGTCTGGATATGACTGTTACTAAGGCTTTTACATTGGCAGGAGGTTGCAGAACTGCAGATGAAGGCCTAAGATTTGAGAGATTATACAAAGATCTTTAAATCTTGGATTTTCATCCCCTAAGTTCCTGTATTTTGCTTAGAATTCTGGCCTTTGTGTTGCTATTCAGCTGTGAATTAACTGTAATTGGAAATAATTAATAAAAAATTGAAATTGCATTTCTTATTCAATATCTAAAATAAAATTCAGTTCAGTTTCTTCAGTTTTTGTTGGTCTGACTGGGAGAAACACAGCAGGAAAATTACTTTTTTCACTGAAATATGCACAGGAAGCAGTATCACTGGGTAAACAAACATCAAATTTTTAATGATCTGGATACACTCCTAGATTGATAAACAGTGCATAATAAATTCTACAGCTCACCAAAACAATGGTGGCTTTTAAAATGAAATTCTTGCATATATTACAGTTTCCCTTTAGTTTTTGAACAAAGGCTTACCTTGCAGTCTGCAGTCCTCTTGAAAAATAATGCTGCTCTGCAATATCCTCAGAACAGATACGTTTAACCTATGTCTTGCTCGTGCTGTGAGTAGTTCTACTGCCACCAAAGATCTTCAGTAGCTCTGTCAAGTTCTCTGCTAGTCTAAGTCATATTTACTCCATATTTTCAAAGGGTTTCTCTAACTGATATGATTGACAAAAGAAAAGGAATAACAAGTAAGGAGAGGTTTATACTGGCAGCTATCTGTTGGAATGTACAGGCTGTTTTATTCTTTAACATTCTACAGACATTAATCTGCTTATTACAAGATTTCCCACTATTCTCTGAGAGCCATCGAAAGAAGATGTCTTTACAATACAAGCTATTAAAATCCCTTTCCATGTACCATGAGTCTTCAATAGTGTGTGTGTTTAGGTATTTAAACTACATCAGAATAGGAAATCAGTATGAAAAAAAGGAGTCTCCTCCTTCGTAAGGGTGAACATTGATGCTCATCTTTGATCGTGAGAAAATGCAGCAGTTTATGGTTAGGAGACAGGCTCAATTTTCTTCTAGTCCTGATAGAAGCTATCCATCTCTGCTCTGGGAGCCACACATCTGCACCTTCAGACAGAATATTCTGTCAATTGGTTAAGGCAGCTGTGATGGAAATTTTTATCCAGAGGACATTTCAAATACAGAACAGCAGCCCCATGCTGACATCAGACATAAGTGCAGCTGAAGCCATGCAGCTGGCAGAAACAATGTGCCTCCCCACTACCTCCAGCCATGACATGCTACCAGCTCCAGAAACATAGTCCTGTCCGTAAAAGCTGCTTCTCAGGGTGAAATGGACTGCCTTTACATTCCTTTTCTACTGTGTGGTAGACAAAAAACTGACTATTAAATAAAATAGTTTAGATTGTACTGTGTAAAGAAAATTAGTAATTCTTGGTGGTGGTCTTCAGCTGTAGACAAATAAACATAATTTTCACTCTAAGTGTCCCATCGGGCCACAACCATTTGTACCACAGCAATGCTTGGTGATGAATATACGCACATCATTGACACCATAGTAACTACTATTAAGAGAAAGCTTCATTAGCAGCTCTGAAAATGAGTGAAGGATATAAAAGGGGACAGGAAGAAACTTTATCCTGTTTTTTAAGTAATGACCCTTGAAGGTCATGGCATGGAAGCACTGAGAAAACTCCAATGCCATGTCTGCTTCCCAAGCAGGCAGATCTTTTGGTGCTATGAATATAGACTTCTCTCACAGCACTAAAATTTTAGATTACTATATCATCTGAGATATGCTTCAATCTATAAATATAAATAAGTCCTTTAGCTTGATATAGCAGCAATGAATATTGAGAATCTTTCTATTACTATACTCAGTTTATTCCTTTCTGTTATCTAAGAATTCTGATCTGTATGTCTTCGCTCTACTGAGTGGATGTATTCCAGTATTCACAGCATTTTGATAAGTCTAATTTTAAAATCTATTTGTTACATCTCTTTCTCCCCATCCCTACCTAAATTTGTCATCCTCATGGAAAATATAACACTGCAATCCTGAGTTAAAAGATGAACATACTCAATAGTGGTTTTGTAGCAATATATTTGCACAGTATTATCTGTGGTTGGCCTCTGAGTCACCCCAAATTAAGGCCCCATTTTTGCTGTGCACTGAGCACAGTAGAAGAGTATCTTGGGACTTAAGACCGTCTCAAGCAAACCCACAGGCATGAGATGCACAGCTACCTTACCATTTGATGCCTTGCTTTACATTTATTATTTGAGAGAAATGGATTTCTATGGATAGACATGGAAGTCCCATGAGTGACATGATCCAGCACAGGACATTTACAGTGGAATCCCCTGGCCTTTCCTCCCCTCCACACCTATCACTCCACCTCCAGGCTCTCTCCTGTGCTTTCTCACCTCTCCCCTATCCCAGAATCCCAAGTGTAGCACAAAACATTTTAAAAGTCACTAATATGGAATCAAGATGAAGATGTTCTCACATACAGAGAAACCCCACCTGCAGCACACACCAGACCATGTCTGCAGCACATGCTTTGGCCTCTCCCCAGACACTCCCAGCCATGTCTTTCTATCCATCAGATGATATTTCAGGGACTGTATTTCAGTGTATCATTCAATGGCTAAAATGCTTGCATTCACTTCAACCACTGTGGAAGGTGCAGGATTTGGTCACAACATTACAATACTAAAAGTATCAGCTGTGCAGAAAAGCTTATACAGGAAAAATTAATGACTTGACAAGTTTGAAAAACTATGATTTCACTAATGCTTAATCGTATGTATTTTTTTCCAGAGGCATTCAGATTTTGCTGATATCAGAAGCAGATATGAGGATCATAAGGTGAAGTGCATCCAATACCAGGTAAATTGATGCAAAAGCAACTGATCTAAAGGATCTATCACAAAGGAAAAAAATTAGTTTCTTTTTTATACACTGTTCAAATACAGAATGCTTTTAAAAAGAAATTTATTTGAAGTCCAGGTCACTAACAATATCTCAGATAGGCTATCAAGACTTAAATTTTATTTCTTTCTTTTTTATTCAGCTTTACCTCAACACTATTTTATTTTATTCTTAGCTGACTGAAAGCTTTGTGTATTCCTTTAAACTCCATCTGTATACTAATAGTGTCATGTCTCTTTTCAGGTTTTCAAGCTTGCTGCTAATGGAAACTTTTTCTGGACATTCTGTACAGCATTTTCCATTTTAGTGGTAATGCTATTGACCTAAGAGTTTCCATCACGCACTAAAAAGTATTACAGGTATAGATCTCTATTTTTTTGTGAAGACCCATGCCAAAAAATTCTCAAAGTAATGAAAAAATTACACAATAATGTTCCTATACCAAAAGAGAAAGTCTTTCTAAAAGTGCAAAAGTAACATAAGTTATTAGAAATCTTATTAAAACATTACTGAAGTATAAGTTCAAGACAGTTGGTAGCTATTTTAAGAAATAACTAGGGGATATTTTTAGATACCCAACCTCCTAAGATGGAGCTTTAAGTACTCATGTCACATGAAGTTAATATTCTTGTACTATAAAATCTCAATAATAGTAAGAAACAGGAAATGGGGAAGGAGAGCACACTCTTTCAATTTAATCCATTTATTCCAAAAGCAAATTTCATATTAAATTTGGCAAGAGTTGTCTGGCATTTAAACTAGATGAAAAATTATGAATTCAAAATTTTATGCCCCTTGAGAATACATACATGATATACATATACTTTATTTGAACCCAGTTGGAGTAGTAAAACTGATTAAAATTTGGATTATATTAATATCAATTAAGTTTTAATGGAGTCAAAACCAAAATGTGGATTCTCGTTGGAGTTCTGCCATAGAGATATTTAGGGTCAAAACCACAGCAGGAATAAGGAGTTGTGTCTATTCATAGCTCTAAGGATCCCACTAAGCTTTGTCTGGGAAACACAACAGTGAATCACATTGGAATCAGCAGATGCAGAGGTTCATTATTTTGATGCCTAGAGAGGCTACCTGTGACAGAGGATAGACAGTGTTAAAGGAACAAAGTGGGTATTTATTGAAAACCCTTCAAACAATACATCTTGGGCAGTAACAGAGCTCGGCCATGGCTACACCCAAGGTGGATGGCGTGTCACGAGTTTTCTCACTTTTATAAGTTTTGGTCTATTCCATATTGGGGTAAATTGTCCAATCACAGCTCCAGGTTATGAAGTCCCATCCTCCCAGATTGCTCTCCTCAATTTGCTGTTTACACTTTTTGGGCCTGAAGCTGCAATGGTGTCCCTGGTTTTCAGGCTGAAAAAGAATTGTTTTGTCTAATTTAACTGTGAACTTACTAACACTACATTGAAGTTCAGAGTCACACTAAGGCGGTACAGAATCTGAAAAATAAGAAAGCTAGAACTTAAGGCCACAATTTCATAGAAATAAACCTACTAATCCTTTCACATATCATATCTCAAAAAGAAAATGAAAGAAAATCAAATGGAAATACAAATTTACCAACTTTTTTTATTTATTCAGCTCTGAGTGTGTCAGGCTTAACTTGGAATGACCTGTTTTTGGCTAACTGTGTCACAGCTTTAATGTTATTTAAATATGGGGTGTTTCATGTGTGAATATTAGCAAAGCACTTGCTGCTTTAGATAAGCAGATGACATTCCATTTCTCTTCGTTTCCCTTATTAAAGCAAAGAAGTTGAATATTAATGAGTGTGGAGAATTATGTTGTCATGCATGCTAGTCTAGAAAATATAAATTCATCTCATAAAAAAGTCAAAGGATCAAAGAAGGTTTTTACTGTTAATTGGAAACAAAGTGTCAAGGGTGTCCTGATTTAAAGGGCACTCAAGAAAGATAAGGGAGAGGTGGGGCTTTTTCTTTTCCAAAAAGGACTCGGAATTAAGGGAGAAGAGGACTTATTAGTATTTTTTACTAAAATCCTTTTTGTTGCCTGTGGCATTCAATGTGGCAACCCAATGTTCAAAGTATTAGTAAAACAAAAAAAATATTTTTGCAAACATACTTTAACATTAATAAAAGGAATATTTTTATAGCCAAGAGCACTTTGCTTTTAAATATACACATTTAATACAACTAGTATGTTTTCATTGTTCTCTTGGTAAGTGAGCTTAAAAATAGCACATTTGGCTTGTGGCTAATTAATAGGCAGAATATAACCGAGGATAACTTCCATATTTTGCATTCTTGTGCTCAACCCTAATTGCAGCAGCAAAAAATTGAGCCTGTGCTTCCTTAGCAAGCCTAGAAGTGCTGGATTTCTTGCACACACACATGCACACAGCCGAGCAATAGAGGGAGGGAACAATTTGATGTTAATGTTTTAAATTAAATATGCAAACTGTAAACTCTAAGGGATAGAACTCTCACTTTTCTGATGAGACAACCTCTGTACCTTTACAAAACATAAGGTCATTACTCTGGTTTCCTTAAACATTGCTTACTTACAGAAATCTTCAGATACAGCTTTAAAAAGGCTCTCTTTCTTTACTGCAGCAACAGTAGATGTTAATTCTTATTTTTATACAAACAGAAATTTGATTTAAAAAGGTGAAAACCTATTGTTTACATTCACCCTAAAACACACTGTTAAAGTCAAGTGAGTATTGCCAAACTATCTGAAACCTTTCTGGTCCTTTTTATATGAGCTCAAATTTTATTGAGATCATATAAGAAGATTTATTTATACTTTATAAATACTTTATATATTTATACTTTTATAAATACTTTATAAAACGTATTTATTTGCATGGTAAAATCCAAACAAAACTATTCAGTATGTTCTTACACATGCCTCAGCTGAAATACTCTGAGAATAGATTAATATAATTTCTCAGTTCTCAATTTTACTAGAATACCTGTTAATAACATCAAGATTTAATGAAAGTGAAATAGAATAGAATAAAAATAGAAAAACAGCATAAAAATATGATACTAAAAATCATTACTGCTTAGAACAGAGTCATGTGAACTTTTTTTCAGTAGTAATGGAATTTACATGATTGCAAATGCAGTGAGTGTCATTAAAATTTTAACATTTGCCACCTTTTGTCATTGTAATTCTGCATATATTCAGGGGCAGTGAATTTGGAGGTCTTAAAGCATCTGCTGCTTCTATATAAGTTGCAAATTTTATTTCATTATAAAATAATTTGAATGTTCTGCTGATAGGATTATTCTGCTGCCTGAGCTTGCTGCTGTCACTTTTCTTTGAACATAGACCCTCTGGGGCAAAGCCACCCCAACAAACTATTCCATTACTATTCAAAACCAGGACTTTTTTTGTTCATTTTAAAGTTTCAACTCCATTGCATTAAGCTTGCAAAAAATCAAGTCAGTGAAAAAAGACATGAAGACATGGGAAATATTTTAGGATATATGTGAGGAATCAGTCCTTCAACTCTAGGTAAGCCGTAGACAGGAGTTTATTGCACAGCTCTCAGAAACAGGACTTTTCTGCATGGTTGGGTGGGGAATAGCCCTGTGACTGTAAAGACATTCAGTGAGTCATTAATTCCAGCATGACATGAAGCAAAATCTAATGTGTTTTCAGACTGATGGGAAATTAGTTGTTTTTTCTTGTCACCACATGAAACACGGGATTATGGAATCATTTAGGTTGGAAAAGACACTTAAGATAACCAAGTCCATGGAAAAACATGAAAGCCAAGCCCAAATTGGAGAGCTTAGGGAATCCATGCTGAGGAGCAGAAGCTTTTAGGCTTTACTCTTGGATCAAGAATGGGGAGCAGGCAGGGTAGCTCAGTGGGCATAGGCTAAGCCAGGGTAAAGCCAGGGAGCCACAGCTGCTCCAGCACAACAATTCCAGATGAGCAGCCTGATTGTCCTGTCAGGAAGGAGAAAGGAGCACCAGCTTTCTGCAGGGATTGCCATGTATTCTCAAGTTACATGTCATGTGTTAGGTCCAAATGATAACCAAGGCTTCAGCACCAATGTCTGATCATGGTAGGACCAACAAATGCTCTGACTCCTCCAGGAGGGCCCTTATGCCTCCTTCCAAGAGCACTAGCCCAGCTGCAGCTCTCTGAAGAAAGGATTTGCAAAGTTTAGACTTCAAAATGTACTTTTTTATTCAGCTCCAGGGAAAAGATTAGCAAAAAAAGATAGGTGTTAACTGAATAAGAATGTTACATGAACTTCTTCAGTTACTGCTTTCATATGTTTGTTTAGATTTAAATATATAATTCAGTGTAGTTCAAAATGTAAAAGATCTTTTTAGATCACCTCATCCATCTTTGCCAGCACAGCATAATTTTCATCTCTGTGTTGTCTGCTTTCTCTTTAAACCTTGCTAATCCCTAAGTCATGTAGGGGTAATAAACTGAGTGCTTAGCAGAAATGCTATTTGCAGATGATAATCACAAGCCAAGGAAAGGCAACACTGCAATACACAGTAAATTTATGGATTTGTTTTGTGCATCACAAAATAGCAATAGCACACAAGTACACCTACCATTCATGGGGCTTATATGTTTTGACTAAAATATGCTGCATAGAATGATGTTTACTGTTTGAATTTTGCCTAGGAAAACTAATTAATGATGGTGGCATTGAGAGCAGAGTCATACTGTCAGGAAATTCATCAGGAAATATGACTCAGAACTTCCCAACACTGTAATTTGCTGTAGAAACACAATACAGGAGATATATCCACAAGCACACACAGGAGGGCTATTTTTGGAGGTACTTATTAAGAATAGTGGGAATTTCTCCAACCCTGTCTGTCATGTGTCCAAATCACTTAAAGTGAATATAGAAATATAGAAGATCTATGTAGGAATTTTTTTTAAATGTAGGAGTACCCAAATCTGCTACTGAACCACAAAAAACAACATTTGTGTTACAGGTAAAGAAGACAGCAGCCCTGGATATGCTGAGAGCTGCCCCTTAGACAGAAGTGAACCAGAACAAATAGCTATGACTTGCAAAAAAATCAAAACTGCTTTCAAACAACTCTTAACTAAGCAAAGCCTTCTTCAAGGGACTGAGGAAAGCCTAAATCTTTTTTATCCATTTAGTTTTAAGTATTATTTTTGTGTATATATGTATATGAACATGAAAGTACATTTATATTTAAATGACTTTTCTTATTATAAAGGAAAAAATCAGAAACCAAATGTTAATAGATGGGGTTTTTTTTAAGTCTGAAAAGTCTGAGAAAAATGCCTTGGAGCTTTCCACACTTTCCTAATGCAGCAAAGTCTCAAGAACTTAATGGGAACAATTAAAACATCAGTATTGTCAATAATTGTACTTCAGAGCATTTTCGCAGAGACTATTGAGGTTGTCTGCAGTCTGAAAGAGGGACAAATTCTAGAGTGATGAAGAGCAGAATATGCTATCTAGAAAAACCTGCTGGGACAAAATAAACTTTGTTGAATATGTATTTAAAATTCAGACAACCACTAAAACCTCTACCTTAAAGAAATTAAAGGAAGGGGCACATTTTCCAACTTCCAAAATCCCCTTGTCAGAGCCAGCTGTCTCTAGGCTCTAGCCAGCTGTCAAAGGCTCTAGCTATGGATTTTCAGCTTTTATCTATCTTTTTGGAAACAAACAACTCCCCAGATCTCTGTGGAGTACTCTAATTAATGAAAGCTCATGCATTTATTCTGCATAGTATATAAACCCACTCACAAAACAAAGCAGAACAGGGTTCATCACATCACTCAGTCTGAATTTTCCATCACTGGAAAGCAGGAGAGGTAAGATCACTTGACAGATTCAGGGCATAGGACTGACAGTCGGGGAGGGGAATGGGGGCCCAAGGAGCTTGTGCAGCTTCTGTCCTTGGAGATTTTCAAGATCCCATAATAAAATCCCTGAGCTGCCTGGCTGAATCTTGACCTTTCTCAGGAGGAAAGTGGACTGTGTGAACTTCTGAGCTCTTTGAATGTGATCCTGCCTGCCATCCTTTCACTTTTTGTCTCCATGTTCAAACTGGTTTTAAAACAGGAACTACCAGGAACTACAAAGAATAATTAAGATGAATGATAAGGAGACTCAGTTATCAAGGTTTAATACAACTCAGATGTTGCCTGAATACCCTCTTGAACAGCTTTGATCACCCTCCTATTTCTAGGAGTCTCTTCACTTTATGACTATAAAGTCCATCAAGATGAAGCACACTCCATGAATGCCATGTATATTCATTTTTCGTATATTTTTACCTAGTAGATGGATCAACAAAGACATAGTTTACTTTCATGACAGATATCTGCTATTTTTTTTCTGCCTCATGGAAACATGCAGCTAATCTTAATGCACTGCAGTGCTTTATTTTCTTGTTTTATCATGTCAGACACCTCTCTCATATTAATTCAGGACATCAAAATCTATGCCAGTATGCAAGGGATTCAGAAATACTCTATTAACTATTTTATGTGTAAATCTACAATTTGAGGGTAAATCAAACATCTAGAGCACAAAGACTCTGATGCAGAATTGGTATGCAGACATAGTCAGGTTTGTAACCAGGAGTGTGACCAGAGATTATAAGGATTTAAAAAAAAAAGAAAGTAAGGATATAGAATTTCCTCCAATGAATCTTACACAAGTACTAATGCAATCTCATTTATTTTAAGTTTATGCTATTTTCCTTTTAGTTTATGAAGAAGAAAGCATTTGAGACTATTAATTTTCTTCTCTACCAGTCTTTATTTGATTTATTAGTATATTAGGCTTATCAGTGTCAGTTATTCTAACTTAAGGAACAATTTGAGGCATTACATAATGAATGCAACAATGAGACTGCTGTTGAAAGAGTGAAAAATTTCCCTTCTGAAAATATGCATCATTCCCATTGACAAATTGTATCTAAACTTGGATATCCCATCAAAGAGGCTAAATTTTTAAAGGCAGCGAAATACTTTCCCCTCCACTTCCTGCAGTACTACTATACACAAGATGAAAGGAAAATATGGGGTCCATGACAGCACAAGACTACATTTAATAGAAACAACAAAAACTATGCAGTGCATGTTGGAATTTGAAGAACATATTTAGCTTAACACAGCTTTAGTAGTGAAAAGTTTCAAGTGTTCTGAAACTTGCTGTTGAGATCTGTTGAGAATCCCAGCTCTTACACTGCCCAAACCCTCTGCCCTGGAGGCAAGACAAATGTCTCACAGAAACTTTTTCTCCTCTTTAGTCTGTTCATGTAAAGTTACAGTTTGCAGCCTGTCTGTCTGAAGTGGGGAAAGGAGAAGGTTGCCTACACGTAAGCAAAATATTTTTCTCTCAAGACCCTTGCAGTAATAGCAATAATGTCTTCATTTAATTAAATTCAGGAACTCATCCAAATAACAGTTTATCCCTGGCATCGTAGCAATGCTTGATAAGCACAGGTGGAGGCCGAGCTAGCTCCCTTTCATCTCCTCATGCTACAGCCCAAAATCTCATGCACAGCTTCAAACGAGATTCTCTTCAACCAAACACCAAGCTGACCCACAGTTACACTATGAAATTACATGAGATGTTCAGGCCAGGATGGAAAGTCTGCAGAGTTAGAGAGACTTAGCTCCTTAAAATCATGTTGCCCTTGTATAGAGACTGATCCAGCTGAAACTGGGATACTGATGTGACTTGTTCCTGCAGCAGGTCATATCAAAATACATTTCTTGGAAAGAGTTTCTCCACATCTTTCCTTGTGAGCACCCATATGACATTGACTCAAGAGCAGAAAAGATACCAGAGAACAGCAAAGCCAGGTACAAGATGATCAGCCTGAAACTCTAAAATTTCCTAAACCAGAGGTTGCACCCAAGTTTTCTCCAGGAGTGTACTAGGAGAGTTGTTCTGTAGACCCGAGGATGTCAATGATAGGTGAAGGGTGTGAGCAGTGGAATCAATGTGGCCTTGAGCACAGGCTCTAACTTGGTCCTCCATCACTCTGAAAAATGTAGCCTGTGAACATGTTCCTGTGAAAATATTTTGCACACCATCCATGTACATACAGACTTATCACCAATGTTCTTGGGACTCATAAGCAGAACAAAGACTGTGTCCCTTATATTTGACAATCTGTATAAGAAAAAGAAAAGAAGGTTTAACTAGGAACGTGTCTGTTTCTGACAAGAGAATGATGGATGGAGCCCCTTTATTCACACTGACAGAAATATCTTTGTTGATGAGTCTTGTGTTTTGCAAAGAGAAGGAATGGTGAGTACCTAGCTTTATATACATGAGGTGAAATATTGCATTTTCGACAGGAATGTATAATTTCATAGATTATGAGTTTTGTTTAATGACTAACTGCAAAATTGGTATTTCAGGGTTTTGCACTTCAATGATTTATGGCCTTGTCAGCGAAGTTTTAATATGCTCTGTGTGTGTAGATGTTTCTGCAGTTGTGACATGCTATAAAAAATCACAATGGTCAATTGCCCTCCAGTGCTTTTCATGACAAGTCTGTGCCAGAAAAGTCAAGGGATTGTGTAGTGGAGCTGCTATGACTAGCAGGGATTTTTTAGTCATTAACTTGTGATTTCTTATTGTTACCAATGTTTGAAGCCCCCTGTGTTTCCAAAAGTGTCAAGAACAGAAAGATTAATTGAAATAAAAAAAAAGACAGAAAATTCAACTGAAAGCATTGCAACAATAACACCTTGCGTATGTACAGACCTGACTTCCTGATATCTAATATTGGGATAAATTGCTCCAATAGCTAAATTAGAAACAACATTAGAAATAAATCTCCCTCATGTCTCTTCAAAATTATTTTCTCCTAACTGGAAAAGCTAACTCTTCAAAAAATCCCACTCAGGATTGGTCAGAACAAGTGGATTTTGTTATTCATGAAGTATGGCACTTACAATAAGGTGTTGCCCTCCAACTGGTTTAGGGTCCAATCAGGGTGTGGAAGAACAGCAGTGCTGCTTAAAACAGGAATATCTGTATAATCTTTTGACACACATTTCTATAAAACCTGAATAAATTTAAACTTCAAAGCACCCTCTGTTCTCAGAAGCAGCGCTCACTAGATCCCAAGACTCCTGACAGCTAAAGATCTGGTCCTTGGTTTTTGTTTGTTTTAATGTTTATTTTTATTCTTCTGTTCCATTCATAGAATTTTCAAAGCTGTGTTCACTACCTATAATTTTGGTTTGCTCGGAATACTTTTGTCTCATCCTAGGCCTGTGAAAGAACAGAGAACAGTGATACTACATTGTTATGTGGCAGATCAGGGGTAATATAGTCAGCTTGGTAGCTTATTGAGAATTTACATAATTTATTCTGCCTTCTTCCTACCTTCAAATTATTTCTCAGTCAGTCACCGTTTTCATGTTTTGTTTGACAGACTTATTTTCAGTCTAACTGAGGTCATTAAATTGCAAAGGAAACTAATGAGTGTGAGCACTACAACACTCTCACAGACAGGCTCTTCTGACTGGGTGCCTGCACACCACACAAAAGCCCTCACACAACTCTACTGGATTTGTTGAGCAACAGTGATGTATCAGAACAATACATTGCTTTAAAAAAGGCTATTCTTTCATATACATTTATGTGAGAATACAAGTAAACAAAACTAAATTGTAAAACTTGTTCTTAGAGAACGTTTGCCAGATGAAGTCAATATACATCTAAAATCGGTGTGTCTGCTACAGGGGTTGTTAGGCAGCTCCTAAGAAGCAAACAAAAACCAAGAATTGAGCAGTTTTTTCCCGCTGCTTAATTGACTGATTTATCCAAAGGAGTAATATTAAAAGGACATTTACACACATAGACACACACAAAGGAGAGAAAGAAAAAAGAAAAAGAGAGAAAAAGAGCTGAGTTTCATCATGATCCTTGTATATACCTCCTCTCCCACAGCATGGAACCATCAGCAAGTCTGACTGTTGTGTTGCTGCAAATACCCTGACCCTTAAAGCCTTCCACATTTCTCCATGGACCCTGCATGCTTCTCCATAAAGCTCAGACAGAGTGAAGAACACGTGAGAAATCAGCTGTTTATTTCAAGATTGTGAAATTCACTGATGGTAGGATATTTAAACCTGGATATCTCTGGCCCTTCCAGTTTTATCATTAACTGCCTGCATTACCAGTGGCTTTCTGTACCACTGCTGCTACTACTACTAATCAGTGCAGTTTAAGAAATAGTTTTAGGAACTTGCTATTTAAGAACTTCATTAAAAAGAAGCAAAACCACAAAGTAACTAACTTCTCTGATGTTTACTATCCTAAACAATCAACATATGATGTCATAATTTATCTTTTATAAAAATAAAATCAAATTTAGCTTAAATTTAGCTGTGAAAAATAGACAAGCCTTTAAAAATTACTATGAGTAGGCAAACACATGGCAACACATTTTAGCTCAGCTAGAATATGAACAAACTCCCATATGGTTGCATGAGCAATCATGACCAAAACAAGACTATATATCTTGTAAAAGGAATAACAAACAACTATGTTTTGACAAAAAAAACCCTTCACTGCTTTATTTGCATGGAAAAAATAACTGTTTTTCTGAAAGTTTAACTACAGGAATTTCTGGATTACTAAACACAAAATGTCCTTTACCAAGCTGATTCCAGAAGTATCAGATGCTCATAAACAGCATATATTCTTATTTTCTGTAGAAAAATGTCATAAAAACTGTGCAACAAAAATACATTAATGTATTTCATACAGATACAAATATCTTCTGAAATCAGAATTCAGAGAAAATAAACTGGACAGTAGGTGAAAAAGGGCACAAATCAACACATATCCAGACATTCTCACAGAAAAAGTGTATTCAATCGTTCTATGGAAGTCCAGACAGTGAGTGACATTTGCAGCCTCTACTTACAGGGTAACTTTCTGGGTCCTCTGCAGCAGCACTGCAGGGCTGGAGGGTTCAAAGCTCCAGAGCAATAAACTCAGAGCAGAATATCTGCTTCCCTGCCAAAGGTTTCATTTGTTCTACAGCCCTAGAGAAAATATCTTCATATCTTGTACACAAAAAGGGGATAGAATGGCTCACTGGCCATTAGAGAAAAGATCTTTACCTAGCAGCTCTTTCAGTACAGCTGCACTCAGGCTCTAACATTAAGCTTATTGCACTGCAGATTACAGGAAAAAAGACTTTTTTTTTTTTTTTTCCTTTTGAAATGAATGTTAACTATTTTTTTTGAACATTATAGCAAATAAACAAATATAATACTAAATAAACAAAAAAAGATTTTTTTAGATTCTATGATTCTATGCAATATCCTGTCCTCATTAAAAGAATTCTCTGCAATTTTGATGTATTTTCCTGACAAATTTCTCCACTGTTTTCCAGGTGATATGTCTGACTTCAAAATCTCTTTCCAAACAGTCTGCTGTTGCTAATCCAGTATAAATTCAAATAATTTGTTGTAGAGAAACAGGTTGAATCAACATGCAGACAAAGTGCAACCTCTATATTTGTTCAATATTAATTGCACTTCTGTCTAGTTCCGTATTGGACATCTGTCTCAAAGCCATCAAGACGATGTCAGTTGTAAGGAATAACACAATGCTGAATAAGATGTGTTTGAACCAACAGCCTGAGCCACTGTGTCAATCTCTTACCTCTCACAAACATCACATATAATCCATCTCCCTTTATAGCATAAGGAGAGTTCACGGAATGATCAAAAAATGTTAAAATATCTCACAATATGTTCATACATTCATTGAGATGTTAACAATAATTACGTCCCTAATTTTAATATACTGTGTTATCCTGTAGGAGACATTGTAGAGAATTTCTAAACTAAATAGAAAATAGTTTTATTAAATTGCACTGGAATTTACTAAATATTTGTGAATTCAATATCAGGAACTTCATCTCCTCACTGAATAATGGTTACAACATGTATCAATTAGCCAATATTTGGAGGTTTAGATTTCCAAATTTCAAAGGACTTTGCAAGAGGTAAGTGTCAGTATCTCCAGACACACAGAGGCACAAAGAAGTCCATTGAGACACAATGCAATGTTTTATCCATTACCTTTCATGGATACCACTGAAGAATAACTGAGTAAAAGACAACAGAACTTGCCTTCCAAGGAGACATACTCTGGATTGTGTGTACTGGAAACAACACCTTTGATAAAGCCAGAGATCTCCCAATGCACACGATATTCCCACTGCAGAGCTCTGGTTAGAGCTGCTGAGGTCGAGCAGCTCACGCACAGGCAATGAGCAGTTGAGCTCTCTCAAGCTCTCTCTGTCAGTGCTCTTCCAATGGACAGCGTTTGCTGACACTGTCATAAGATGGTTATACCAGGAAAAGAATCAAAATACTCTCAGATTTTGCCCATACTCACTCTTCATCCTACAAATTCCATTTAAACTGTTGGCAATGATTATTAAGGTCAAGAAGTTATCCACACTGAGAATTTGTGCAACCCATGAAGGGCACGTTGAAAAGTGACTTCAGAATCTCCACAGAAACCCCTCCTTTAATCTGTATGGCCAGTACATTTTCGAGGTGAAAACAGGAAGCTTACATGCAATAACTTTTTAATTTGTAACTAATTGCTCACTATCAAGTTTTGTTTTCGTCTCCCACCCTATTTAAATACTATTAAGGTCATTTACAAAAACAGTTTTAATTATATAGAGAATAGCATGGAAGTCTTGCAAGATATATATTTTTTTTTCTTTACACTTGCCAGAAACTGCTGTATATTAAATATGATTTAGACAAATTGGGCTGTTTGCCAGTAATGAGCTGAAAAGAACAGCTGCCACATGTAACACATGGAAATTCACCTCTAGCAAATCAGTATGGTGCTTGTGAATCTTTGTTTGTTTCTAGCTATTTTTTGATTTGTGGCCAATCACTCTTGACCTCTAAAAATGACTAAAACATTTCTAGACTTGTAACTTTTTGCACATACACTTCTTGTTTACTCTGCAATATCAGATTTTGATGCAGGCTTTCACTATAGATAAAATGTATAGATTATAGTTTCATGTAGATCTTCTATAGATAGAGATATTCACACTTTGCAATATAAACACGTACAAGATGTTTGTAAATTGACAGAGATATTTAATTTTAGAAACTTTTCCAATAGAAGACTTCATTTTCTAATTAATTTCTAATTAATTTAATTTCTAATTATTTTTTCTCTTTGATAATCACAATGGGTCTGACAAAGTGGCCAGATTCATCCCCACAATTGCTGTCCTGAGCTCAGTGGTGTCAAACTGAAGTTTGACACTGAAGTATGAAGTTGCTCCAGGCTAACGCCATTGGGATTTCACATTAGAGAAATAACTGAGACTTTGATCAAGCTTAGAACTTATCATTGCCTTTAAGAGATAGAATTTGTGGGATTCCCCACACAGAGCACTATGCTTAAAAGCATTGGGCAACAGTTCTTCAGATCATTTCAATTTCTTTTAAAAAGAAAAGTTTCTAGTTGCCAGAGACCTGACACCCCTGAATTCTGCTCTGAGTAATGCCCTCCTGGAACGCCATTCATTTCAATAACTCTTAAAGCAGATACTAAAAATAATTTAAATATCAACATGGATATGCATTTTGCTGTGCTTACACAATTCCATAGGCTAAAGAATGAATGTGAAATTTCATTACTTTAAATGGGCTACGTATTTATAAGTTTGGGGAATTCTAGAGTCTAGTAGGATAAGAACACCTAACCAAATTGAAATATCTTAAATGTGTCCATGGTTCTCCATTATAGATTTAATTCTGAAGAAATACAAAAGATTTTATACTGTTCCAAACTTTATATTACCTTGAAACTCCAGCACCACACCAGACAGGGGTATCTATCAGTGTTCACTACTTTAATTTCTTTTAAAACACTTTCTAATTAGTGAGAAATGAGCAATGTGCCTTCCACATACCAATAGGGCTAACACAGACCAGGAGGAGGTGACCATTTCTGAGTAGGATTTTCAACATGACAGCAAATTTTCCAGGTCAAAAATGGAAAAACTGCTTCTCGGTTAAACCAGAACAAAAATAAGTTTGCTCTTCTGGTTATTGTTCTGTAAAGCAGCGGGGCAAAGCAGCAGATTTGTAACATGCTAAAAATCAAGAGCAATTGTTATACCAGTAGTATTTCCCTCACTATAGTATTACTGAGAGTGGAAAACTGACGGTGTAAGTCACAGAAACAATTACTGTCTGATGCTGGAGAAGTTCAGATCTGTTCTTATGTTCCTTACGGCTAAACAGTCACATAAAACGGGATTTTTTTTTAGAGCATGGCCATTGAGGAAACAAAAATAATTTGGCTATTTTATATATATATATATATATAATATATATATTATTATTATAGTTTGACTATATAAGTGTCTTTGAAAATGCAAATTGTCTGTCTTACATAGTATAAGTAACTAGACAGGCGAAATGAGAGGTTACAAAAGAAACAAGCTTTGGAAAGCTTCTCACAGCATGCAATAGGGTGCAAAAGTGTATTCTTGATATCAGCAATGTGTATCAGTTGGAGGTAATTTTTTTCCCTGTTCATTTTCTCTCTACTTCCCACAAGAATATTTCCGAGATTACTGTATAATTATAATCAACAGTTATTTTATGAGGCCGACAAGACCTCCCTGAACTAAATGACTTTTCCCTTTTAGTCACAAGACTTTCTATAGCACTAGTAATTTCTTTAAGTGGTCAATCATACAAATTCAAAAAATGAATAGCAATCTTTATTAATACTGGGTTCAGCTGCTTTGTCCCATGATGAATATATCTTACGCCATACATTTTTTATTTGCAGTCACTTCTATTTTTGTTAATTTCTCAAACAGAGGTGAGAAGTTTAATAGTAAGAGATTTTGACTAGGACTGTATCTGTAACTAAAAAAAACCCAAAAATTGTATTTCTAAACCATTGGTATCTTTTGTTCCTTCTGTGATCATTGTATCTTCCTTCTCATTATTTTCCTTATAATTTGAAGCCTGATGTGCAATTCACCACTATGGAATGGCCAAGTGGAAGGAATATTTTCAGTCATTTATACTTAGAACAATTCAGAGTAGTTAAAAGAAGCGCTAATAAGGGAGGACTCCACTCAGAGCCTGAATTTCCTTTTACTATTCACATTTTTCTGCTTTGAACCTCTGACAGAATGTAATAAGGAAAGACTAAAATAAAATAGAGAAATGATATTTCGAGTGTTGCAAAGAAAGACATCATTTATAATGGTAATCACAAGTGTATGTTACATCCTATTGTACGTTCCTGTTTTTTTACATGATTTACAAGTTACACTGAATAATGATTAAGCTTTAGAAATCTCATAAGAAGTTAGTAATTCTTAACAGGAAACACATCAAAACTGTTTTTATTTCCACTTGGGGGAAGAATCTCTGCTCTGAATATGAGACAGAATATACCAAATAGTCATAGGAAAAATGAGACCAAGAAAGTAGGGGATGGGTTTAGAACGCCATGAGCAAAGTGCTGACAAGTTCTTTTGGACCAGCACAGAAGAGAGCACTGTGGGGCTGAGGCAGAATGACAACGTGGCTGGGCAGATATTTGCAGACAAAGCCAGCACGAAGGCAAGCAGAGGGCTGGGCAGGCAAAAGTTAACCTCCTGTAGCTAATTAGAGAGGGGATGGAATGGAAGATAAAGTTTTAAGTCTGATGAGGAAGATCCAAAAAAAAAAAAAGGACAAGTGTTGAGGAGTGATACAGTCACTAGAACCAGGGGTTGGGATGATAAATGAGCTCTGCAACAGAGTTGTGGATAAGCTGCAATTCCGTCATGGTTAAACAAGAGTGGTGCAGCTGAAAGGAGGAAAATCGGATGCCATTCATGAACATGTTATTTGCACAGCAATTGTTCTACTGTTAAGTAGAAGGTGAGTGGAGAAACAAAATTCCTCTGGGGAGTTCTAGAGCAGAATTTCATCAGAGCAAGTGAAGAAAAAGCTGAATCCCAGCTCTCAGAGCAACCCAGGACTAAAACTCAGCTCTTCCTCACTGCTGCCCCTGTCTTTGTGGGAACCCTGAGACGAGGCTAATTTCCCAGCAGCACAGCTCTTGCTACTTTTTTCCTTTAATCTAAATAAATTAATGTACAGGCATGCTATACCTTTGCAGTCCCCTCATGAGGGGACAGTTCTTCAATTTACGTACTTAAGAATCCCTAAATCTGACACCAAACCTTAATGAGCATAGATATTAAAAATAAAGTAAAAAAAAAATTAGAAGGATTGGAAAAGGTATTTAGAAGTCACTGGGAAAAGTCATTTAGAAGTCACTGGGAAAAGTCAATGAGCTAAGTATGAGCAGGGTGTTACTTACAGCCCTTTCTCTATACAAGAACAGTAGAGCTGCTGAGACTTGCTCATACGGTGAGCATTCCTGCCGAGCTTCTACCATTATCTCTAATTAAGAAACATTTCTTTTTAAATTAAAATATTCCCATGGTCACATTATTCACCTTCTTTAGTTTGTTTTGTACATTAAAAAAAAAAAAAAAAAAAAAAAAAGATATTGGCCTGGAAATGTCATTTGCTTGAATTAAAAAAACAAAAAACCACAAGGTGTGTGTTAAAGTGAGATAACACATGCTCCAGTGGCCTTAAAATGATCCATAAAAGAACTATCTTAAAATACCACATTCTTAGAAATGTCTTATTGTGATAAGGAGATTGCACCAAAGTTCATTTTGTTATAGAAAAGCTGTGTTCATCCACATACTATGAATATTTTTACACAATTACAAACAAACCCAACCAAATACTCAACCTTCCTGTTATTCTGAGGTATAACAGAGAAGTACACATTGAATTATTTAAATATATATTAATTCTGTAATGTAATAATATGTGATAATTATTGGATGCATTCTTTATCTATATATTTATCAACATCACAATGCTGTAAGGGCCTAGAAGGTACTTCATTGCTTTGTAAGTCTCCAGTAAATTCTGCACAGGAGACTGCCATTCCTTCTGTATCAATAACACTGTTGATAATGTGTAAGGGAGAAAATAAATCAGAATTTATTTAAAGGTCCATTCC
>PYHW01010766.1:4612659-4711805 GCA_013186435.1 Turdus rufiventris
GATTTTATATTTCTGCCATTATTACTATTTTTTTTTCTACTGGAAAATTACCAACATTAGAGGTACTAAATATTCTTATCACGTGTGGTGCTCTGTAATTAATACTTACAGATAACCAATATATATTTGCTGCCTGAACAGTCGTAACTAAGACACTTGGAAAGCAATGAATCGCTGCAAGACAGGAAGAAGGGATGACATTTATGATCCTGCAGATTTTCAGCCACAGTCATAGTACTTATCAAGGGCACTTGCTCTCACAGCAATGCTGCAGCCTTAAGGGCTTGACTCCTCCCATTTCTCCTGGCAGAAAGTCACTATTCAAATGCAGAAGCAGAATCAAAAAGCCTATCACATTTTTCTCCTTTTCCATTCTTCTCTACCTGGTGGCTAAAATAGAGACCAACTCCCCAGTCCAATTCTTCCCACAGATTACTTTCCTAAATCTTGTGGAGCTTCAGCTCCACAATGAACTAGGAATAAAATATTTTTGCAGTTTTGTAAAATGCTTTTCTCTCAATGTAATGGTAGAAATCAGTGATTAAATTGTTCTACTTAGGGAGTAAAAATTTTTAAACTACTTTAAACACTCTAAAAAAGCTATCTACAGCTTCTGCCTTCAAAAAGCAAAAAGACTGATAAGAAAACCAGAAAAATAGGTCAGAAGAAAAAAAAAAATATTTCCCAGCCTATTTCAGTGTGATATTTGATATTGAAGTAAGAAACAGTGAATAATGGCCAGGAATTTTCTTTCTGAAGTTATGTTTTGTCTCCTCACTGTCTTTGTATATGACATAGATAGCCATAAGAGATAATATTAGTTCTTTATTTTAACTGTGAATATTAAGATAATAGAAGAAATTGGCTAGTCAGTTGTGAAATATTATAGCAATAAAAGTCTTCGGTGGAAGATGAATCTTCTTCAAAATAGTAGGAGGGTGTCAATAATTGAAGAATAATGTGAAGATCACTTATATTCATTTAGAGTGCATCATTTATCAAACTCATCAACATTTAATTGCTGCCTTTTTATTTCTTCTCTACTAGTTTGTTTGTATCCTATATGTAATAATAAAGTGCTAAGCTTACTGACTGTTAACAGTTTTTGGCTTTTATCTTAACTCGTTTTTGGCTTGTATCTTCCACCTTCAAATAAATGTGCATTTGGATTACACCTGTAGCATTCCTTTGGTAGGACAGCTGGACTACTCTTTAAATGCATTACTACTTCCCACAGCATACCTGCATGTTAACAAACCCCCTCTGATATCTTAGAAGCATTGTAAGCAAAAATCTAGGAATTTTGGCATTTCAAGTCAGTAAAAACACTTTTTTCTGCATATGTTTCTAAACCATGGCCTTATGTTTATGAAAGAATTATATGATAACCATATTAGAGAAGTGGCTTGAGTGGTGATTCCATTATGGATTGGAATGGAGTGGATTCAGTTGTGAATCTAAAGGTTGTTTGAACTTGGAAACAAATCTGAACATCTTGGCTATCCCAGGCACTAATGTTTCAGTGACAGAAAGCAGAGGAGAGCAGCCATCTCGCATATGAGGCCCCCTTTTCTTTCAGAGAAAGAAGGAGCTATTAGAGAAATAGGAACTCACACACTTGCAATTGTTGACATTTATCTTTTAATGTCATGTTGAGCTGCTGCTGTAGGTTCAGCTGTATCCAGTGGGCAGCAGATACCTGCTCACCCTCTTTTCTTGAGGCTCTCAGGAGCCAGGCATCCAAGGGCAGCTCTAGCAGCCCTGGGCCAGCTCTCTGCATTCCCCGTGCCTGATATTATGTGGTGTGACAAGAACACATCCAGCTCTGTCAGGGGCAAGGGATGGAGGCAATAGGACCCACCCAGGAAATTTAGGAAGAGCACTCCATGGTTGTTCTGGCTGTGACAGCTATCCTCTTTCCTAGTGCTCCACTGGATACTGCTGAAATGGGACTGGAAAAATTATTTGTGAAAAGAAATTACAGAAAGATGGCTCAATGATTGTATTTTACGGGAATCCACAGACCTACAGGGACACTTACATTATTGATTTTTCCCACTGATAGATTCCTCTTCTGAATGTAGAAGAGCAATCCTGCATTAATGTGTGAATGCAGATTTCATGAGACTCCCTAACCAGCTGCTCATTAAATAGTAATGTCATTCTTGAGTAAGGGAAATGGAGAATCTAGTGGTCGTTTTAACTGCTATCTAATGGCTCAACAAAAGGTATCTGCACAACACAACGAAAGACAATTTTTTACTGCAGTTCATATTTCAAGCCTGAATTTGTAGTAGTTGGAGCTTGATTCCTACAAAATCCTCAGATGCACTGTAAGTTGTAAATTCCTACTACACTGTAAACAGGATGTGTTGTTTACTGCTTTAGATCCACTAAATATTTGTGGATTTGCTTCCTCAGCTATAGCAGGGACTTACTGAAGATAACTCCCTGCCTTGTTCAATAACTTCCAGTAATTATCATGAAGAAAATGCAATAAATTCATGTAATAGACTGCCCCTTTGCTATAATATATAATGAGAAGCAATCAATGCTCCTTACAATGAGGAGAAGAAATACAACGGTGTTTTATTTTATAGCTTTAGAAATGCAGCTTTGGAAAACACCAGAGGGAGCAGAGGGAAACTCCAGTGGTCAAATTCCAGCCCAGTGAAAGACAGCCCAGGGCTGGCATTTTACAAAGCAGCAACACAACAGTGCACTGCATACTTTTCAGTAGACTATTTTACTTGCTCACCCATCCATCAAATGCAGCATCCCCAGGAACTGATGCTCTTATTAGCATCTTTTTAGAAAGAGAGAAGAAACATGAATCTCATAAATAACCCTGAAACTTGGCCTTTGGCAAAATAATTGTAAAAAATACAATGCAGGAAGAAGATAGCAAAATATCTACTTTTGCTGTTCACAACAACGATCTTGAAAAACAAGATAGTTATATTTAATAATCATGGATTTAATATATAGTTTTACTGTAACTTAAAGGGCATTTCTGAGACCATCCTTGTTATGCTTTAAGTATAATTACACGCTATATATCTTGGAAAGTAAATGAAAGACTTTTCCCAGTGATTTGTTATACATTTCTTTTTTTGCCTCTGGCTAAATGAAGGCCAGGCCTCTGAAGAGTTTCAAGTATAATGCACAGTGAATATAAAACAGTCCATTAATTGGGATAATAGGTCCTGGCATGTAATTGCATTGCTAAGGTACTATGGATAGCTGCTGAGTGAAATGGTATTTATTCAAGGTTGTTAGTCATCCGTGGATAACTTTATTTGTCCACTGATGCTTAAATAAATGCATCATCCATCAGTAAGAATACTTATGAAAAAATTTATTGCAAAAATTGTCATCATATCTCAAATTATAAAAGGAAACGATATACAAAAATTGCTGGGCAGTGGTACAATAAAGCCATGCCATGATGTGTTTTGGTCGTTTTTCTGCCAGTGGACAGTAAAGTATGGTTGAAAAATCAAGGCTAAATGGCAAGTTTACATGCTTACAATATTTACCCTTACTACTGGATATACTAGCTATCTTAAAAAATTATTCATTCTTAAAGTATTCTAGAAATTATCTTGATCTAAATAGGAGAAATGCCTTCAATAATGAATGCAGCACCAACTGCAAAAAAAGAACAAAGAATTAAAAATAACAGTGTGTTTAAGCTAAACATTGAGATATGGCAGCAGCTTTTATTCTCGACATTGTTTTGCTGATACTCTGCAATGATCAGTAATCCCTGAGAAAATAGTGAAGAACAGATTACAGACACAATAGTAAGACATAAGAATTGCTTGATTATGGGCAGTCTTAGATAAAGCTTAAATAAGACAGAAAAGACCTACAAAGAATTCCCTTTGCTGAGCCCAACAGCTCAGCTCAAAGCACCTTTGAATCTCATGTGGATAAAGAAAGTATCAGATAGAGTTCAGCCACATCCTCTTTTATCTTCAGCTACATATGCAAACATTCATTATTTTGACAATCCTACCCTCAAGATCTTATCTCATCATACATTCCTGATGTATAGAAAATAATAATATACAATTAATAATTAATAAAATACAAGGGATACAGGTATGCAAACAACGTTTAAAAGGATATACATACATTTATTGGAATAATAGTGCCTACAGCTGCAGTAAATGCTATTAGTATTTGTAATTTCTTAGTAACTGTCAGCCCAGTTTGATTGGGGTCATGATGCTTTGCATGTTGGGTTTATAGCCCATTTTAAAGGTTTTAGATAAAGACAAAACAACTTCTTTTGAGTTCACAAGTTTTTTGCCATTCCCAGCAATAAATCACAGGTCAGCTTCGGCCAGGTTTGATTTCCACACCTCCCACTGTAATCGTCAGTGCCCACCTCCCCACCTGCATGGGAGGCTGGACCAGCATCTCAGTCAAAGCCAGGCTGTTTTGCAAGTGTCAAAATCTGTCAAAGCCATCCCTCTCACGGATACAAAGGCTGACAAATGGAATAGATTGATGAGAAAGACGCCCACTTTAAAAAGAGCCTACATGTTTATCAGCACAAGAAAAAGTGGTCACAGAGCAGTAACTCCTGACTTCCTAATGCACATCAGATTTCACAGGAGACAGGAAAAATTCCACCCAACTCACAGAAGGGGTTTTTAGCTACATCTAAATATAAAGCTGATCACTGAAGCCTGATCCTGCAAACACATATGCATCATATGCATGCTATTAACTTAAGATATACAGAGTGTTGCAGCAATCTTAGTGAGGTAACTCATGCATTAAATTAACCACATCTATATTATGGGGATTAGAAATAGCAGCAATGTCTTTTTCTTGGGATTCATTTCTGAGGACTTCTGGAAGGTACCAAAGACTCGGTGTCAAGTTTGAAATGTCAAAAACCATAATGTGATTGAAGAATAAATAGGAAAAAAAACCTCCAGTCCTGCCTTGAAGACCCTCTGTCATAAAAGCAGGATTTATAGTTTTTCCTCCAAGTTCAATGCTATTAACAGGGGCTCTCAACCTCTCTGAATATTACTTTATTTCCACCTCTCTAGACCATATAGTCCCAGATTTATCAACTTCACTGAACGTGCTCCTTTTATTCCTTGATAATTCTATGTTTACAAGTTAATGACCAAAATAGGAAAATTCAGCCTAATGGCTATTCTTTATGAACTAGTTTATAAAACAAGATCAATTTTGTATTTGAAGTCCATTTGGATGCATTAGCCTATATTGCTGTTACACAATGAAGGAAGCAGTTAACACTCAATCTGTCAATGGCATGCACTGAACATTTTTTCCTGACTATTACCTTATTCAATATCAAGTTCAACTGCACTTAGCTTGTGTAATACACTGACCCAGGAGCACCACTTAACACTTAAATCTATTGCATTTAATTTTCCACCCCCTGGTCTGTCCATTCAATTTATCAGAAATTATCCTGTAAGGCAGCTGCAACCTTCTGCCGTTTAAACTATCTTCTTACTTTAGTACCACCTGAAATATTTATTACCTTACATATTTTACACTGAATCAATAATTAAATTATTGAAGATAAATGATTGCAACAAAGAAAGCAAAAGAATTCTATTCTTCAACAATCCACTAATATGCACTTCCCATTCCCTGCTGGTTACTTATCAGTGTTAAAAATCTTAAGCAGCCAATTCCTATTCAGATAGCCTATACAAAAAAATCTGTTACATAAAACTTTGGAAAAAGAAAAAGCTTTTCATTTTTAAGTGGAGAAACACTAAATCTTGCATTTTTTCTTCTGCCATTCACTTCTAAGATAGTAATCTTATTTGTTTAACATGACTCACCTTTCAGAAATCCTCTCTTACTCATGTCCTTTAAGTTATAATTTTCTGTGTGTGTCCTTTTGGCAACCATGAATTAGAATCCTCTGCCAACAGACTCAAAATATTTTGCTTAACAGGACTCTAATTTTCAACCTTTCATATATGCTGTCATTTTAAAAACAGTGACTAAATTCACAGCTTTCAGTCTCCTGAAGACTCTTGTATTAAATATGCATTAAAATAATAATGGCATCAAAAATTTATTTTCACTGTCACATATTAAGATATGCATAGTAACTTTTTGTACTTTAATTAACACTTGCTTATGAGCACTTCTTCAAATATTTGATGCTATATTTTCTATACTAGCAAGATTTAAAAAAAATATTAAAATTCTCACCAAAACCTTTCCTGCAAATTTACCTGTGACATAAGAAAACAGGGTAAAGACAAGTTTATTAAGACAAGTATCATTATTAAAATTTGGGTCAGTCTCTGTAAAAGACATGTTCCTTGCACCAGGCTAGAGGGACCCTGGCCATAACCTGCCTGGAAATAAGGGGAAGAACTGGGAACACCTGTAGCAGATTCTTCTCAGTATCAGAGTACTCTTCCAGCATCTAACAAATGCTGGTGAAGGACTTCTGACACATCCAGTTTGCATTCATTCATGCCAAGTTTTAAGCACTTTATCAAACACTGGCAATAACCTCCTCTCCCTTTCTTCTGTTTAACCCTTGGTTTTATTTACAAAGATGAATCATGTGCTTCTGTCTTCATTTTACCAGGCTAAATAAGCAGGTACTATTATATAACACACTAATTTCTTCTCATATGATAGATTCACTGTTCGCTTAATCATCATAATTACACCTCTTTCCATCTGTTCTCATTTAAGTTCATTTTTCTTGAACAAGGATGACCAGATTGTACCTACTCTTCAAAATAAGATTAATGCCTTCAGTGATTCTCATTCTTCATTATTTCTTCAGAAGATCTTAATGCATATTACTTTTTTTTAAAGTGTATTGGATGGATTGCAGAATAACCTGAGTAATTTACCATAAACAACTGAAGATCTCCCAACATTTAATATCAAATTCTACTCTTAAAAATTGTTACTTGGATTTTGAATTCAATACAAGATTTTTTTGATATAACCACATATCAGTATTATAGTTGGTTTTAGGTAACACCTGAATTTCAAATCATATGTGTTACATGCTTTACAGAAACACTTAATTAGTATTGTATTACTGTCACCATCAAATACCCTCAGTTGGAAGAGACCCACAAGCCTCATCGAGTCTACTTTTAAAACCATGAAGTTTGAAATCTACCATGAAAGACAAGGAAAAAATGGCCTTCATAGCTGAATGTGGGATCATCCTCTCTCTCTCTGTCCCCTCTGTTCTCATTAATTTTCTCCACTTTTGCCCTGATATCCTGAAAGAGTACTCTCAGAAAACTAAAATCAAATAAGTCTCTATTACTGCTCCTGCACTCAGAGAAATTTCATCAAGTCAGACACCAAGTCAAAGGTAGTTAAACATGCTTTTTCTGTCTCTTATTATGACTTTTTTCAAATTAATTAGTAGCACTTCCCAGACCATCAATGTTGTAGTGAGGAATCCTCATTAGAAAATTGTTGATTTTTAAAAACATGATACATACATAAGAGAGAGAAAAATACATATTAAAATATTTCTTTTTTTTTGTTAAATGAGCAACTTATTGATTACAAATTTTCAGAAAAAAGTTATTGAAAAGCCAAACCCAGATGTAAGGCCTTAAAATAGTGAAAATATAAAAGGAAATCATAATTATGAGAGCCCGCTCTATTTTAGAGAGGGAGTAAAAGATCTGTTCTAAGCACCACTAAATACATTCTGTTTTTAAAGGAATCTTCAGAATTGAATCCACATCATAAAAAAAATTGAATTCTCTAAAGGATATTACACTCATATCTTGAAGTCTCAGCACTTTTAATTATTTGCCATTTACATTTATAGTAAGAAAATACTGGAAGATCACAAACTCATATCAGGCCCTATTGTATGGAAATACAGCTTATTATGGTCCTCTCCCTCTGAAGAATTTCCTATTTAGCCTATAAATTATCAAGAAAAAATGAAGATTGTAGGATGGTTAAAAATCCCAAGTATACTGGTCTATCATACCATTGAGGTACTCAACTTGCCCATTTCTGGAGTGGAATAATATAAAGCAATTAATTTTTTTTTTCTCCCTATTTTCACTGCAATAAAGAACATACTTAAAACACGTTACTGAACTTGTAATATTGTTTCATGTTATAAGGAAAATTTATTACAAAATACTAAAGAGTGTCTAATCAAAAAATATCTCTCAGAAAACACTCATGACATCTGCTCAGCAAAGCCTGGGTTCAGCTTTGGAGCTGCAGGATCTCCAGGCTCTTCTGCAATTTACATAAACACAAAACACAAAAAACTCTTCCAACTACTTTTCCAAGAAAAATACTTGAACAATGGGCATCATTAATGGCAAAAGTAGAAAGAGCTAAAGTAAAAGCCAGTGATACGTTCAATCAGGAAGAGAATTTTCATTCATTTGTATGTAATTTTCACGCTTAGGGTTCTACAACAGAGATCAGGAAAATAAAAAGAAATTTTACACTATCAAAAGATGAAGCCTGACAAAGGAAAGAACTTAAATGAGACTGTTTTCTATAGCATTTCATTAATAAATGCAGTCCTTGAATTTGAATATATGGTACAGCCCCCCATCTCCTGATTTTCACACAGTTTTCCATATCCACACAGGTAAACAAGTAGCTCAGAATCTCTAGACTCCCTATGAGACATTAAAATTCAGCTAAAGAACGCAATAAAAACTAATCTCACACCTTATAGTAACCTCTTAAAGATATTATTGCCTTTCCTACCTCTACCCTTCTCCAACTTTTATATTACAAATCTTTAAGTATAACGTGAATAATTCAGCTTAGAATTTCCTAGTAAAAAGTGGAAGTCAAGCTATTAGTAAAGAAAATTGCCTGCAGAACACACTAAAAGTACCTATTTCTGAATGTAGAAATCACAACTCTGTGAGGCTTCTCAAGCTAAAATTCGTTTCACTCATAGGGAATCAGGACCAGATTCTCCTCCTCCTGCTGCTACATGGAGTCAGCAAGAGAGCTCTGGTGTGAGGAACATGAACCTGCTTCTCTTACAATGAATACAGATAAATGTAAAGGAACCTCCACTCAGGCACTGCTCCTCACTTAATGATGATGTGCAGCCATTCAACACAGCTGATCTCTCCAGGAACTCTGGAAGTTCTGCCACAGAACACTTCCCCAAACACAAAATAATATTGGTGAGCTTGAGATTGACTTCTATCATGTCATAATATTTTTTTTACTATGAGTTTTTTGGATGCATAAACTATAATGGACTTGGATTGTTTGGATTGATGTGGAATACTAAGAGGCAGGATCTCTCATTTCCAACAAAATTTCCTCTATTTGACAAGACAGCAAAATAATTTCACTGAAAAAAATCCTAGTGAATGGAACCATTTTAGTTTAATAAATCCATCACACATCAATAGAATTAGCATACACACATCATCCTGTATAAAAATCACTATCAGGTGATGTAATATGTGACACATTACAGACTTCTAAACACATTTTTTGCGTTGAACATCAGTGTGGTGAGTGCCAGTTTACAGTTTAAGATGTGTCTGTACACTCATGAACTCCAAGCACAGAACTCTGCATGCGACACCCTCTCCCTATTGTAAAATATCTGCAGTGGATAGAAACTGCCTGTGGGGATTAATGTTATCTCAGACTTTTTCTTGGATGATGAGTAGAATATGAAAGGGCAGAACTGAAGTGCCTCTGACCCACACTATGCCCACTGGCAGCCAACAGCTCCAAGAGGAGTAAACGTACACTCCACCTAATCCAGTCCCAGGTTGGCCAAAACCCCAAGGAATAAATACTTGCCATGTATTTCCTGTATTTTTCTGTATTCCCTATCTCTGGTAACACGGTGTAGCAGGTTGACCCAGTCTGGGTGCCAGGTGCCCCCTCAGTCACTCTGTCACTCCCTTTCCCACTGGGACAGGGGAGAGAGTAAGATGGAGAATGACCAGCAGGGTGAAATAAGACTTTATCACAGCAAAAAGAAAGGAACAAGGGGAGACTTACATGCAGGAGCTAAAGAGGAGGAAGGTCAGTCTCTGCTTCCCATCAGCAGCGATGTTCAGGCACGTCCTGCAAAGCAGGACTCCAGCACACGCAACAGCTGCTCCTGAAGGCAAACACTGAAAACTCAGAAATGCCCCCCCTTCCTCCTCTCTCCCTTAGCTTATATATCTGACCTGATGTCAGATCCTTTTGGCTAATTTGGGTCAGCTGGCCTGGCTGTGTCCCCTCCCAGGATCTTGCCCACTTTGGTGAGGGAAGGAATGTCAGAAGGACAGCAGTGCTCAGCAGTAGCCAAAACTCTGGTCTATTGTCAACACCCATCCAGCTACCAATGCAAAGCACAGCACTGTAAGGGCTGAGGGCTTTACCTCAGTCAGACCCAATTCACATGACCTAGGCAGAAAGCTCTCAATATCACAGTATCAGAATCCCAGGTTGAAAGGGACCTCAAGGATCATCTGTTCCATCCTTTCTTGGCAAAAGCATGGCCTAGGCAAGGTGACTCATGACTCCATTCAGTTGAATCACAAAAGTGCCCAATAGCAGGGAAAGACAGGAGAAGAGATAAAATGAAAAGTAGTGTATCAGATAGCAGAGAACTTGTCCCTTAGATTTACTATTGGACTGGTGGGGATGGTTGGGATGTGGTGTGTTATTAACGCTGATTTCTAGGCTTTAATGCTGCAAAGATGCCTGTTCTCTCAGGATACATAATTATAATAGAATTAAAATAATAATAAAGAGTGTACTTGATCCTGCCTTAAACATCAGGAGAAAGCCTAGTTTATACAGAGCAGGAACCTGTAAAGAAATTAGTGTTAAGCTTATTTTTAGTAGCAATATTAGCAGTCCAGAAAGTTTTTCTCTGATTTTAACAGTTAACCAAACTTCATAAGCATTTTAAAAATCAAAACCAGAGTTTATTCAATTACACTCTACACATAAGGAAATTTCCATCAGCTGTTGCCAGCATGAATTTAGATTGGCAGCAGAATAAATGCAGTATTTCAGATGCTGGCAGTCAGTTCTTTGTACACATGAGGGCAAGCAGCGCACTAAAAATATATTTCATGCTTAGCTACTAGATCTGAGTGAAAGCCAAATAGCTGAGAGAATCTGTTACACTTGATTGGGCCCGTTGCATCCAGGAGAAGACAGTGACACGTGCACTCCAGTCTCTTGAGCAGCAACTGTGATGAGGACAGGTAACAGGAAGGTTTGTTTTCTGTAGGAAACAGAAATAACATACTGCCCTGCCCTTTCATACAAGGTGAGTGAAATGCACAATAGGTTATTGGTTTAAAGGAGTTAAAAAAAAATAAAAAATTGGTTTGTTTCTATGAACTTTTGGATCACTTAAAAAAATTACATGAGAGCATGACAAGTTAGAGGCTTAAAATCAGACTCTGGAGTGTGAACTACAAACTCTCACTAACTCAGAGTACACGGTATATTTTTTTAAGATCTCATAATTAGGTCTGTGAACTTACATTTGAGGTCCTTCCACTGAGTTATGCCTCCCTGACCCCGGGCTCTGACATTTCACAATGTGAAATGATGCTTGACAATGGTGCTGTCTTGGCTTGACAGGTGTAATACCAGAGCTGAGTAAACCATAAACCCATACTGTGGTAGCCATTCCTGTGCTGTTCCAGCTGGGGGAGCGTTATCTACTCCACTAAAGCACAGAATGTTCATACCAACATCAGTCATAATTCAGCAGCAACTTTGTTCCTTCCTTCCATGTTTGCAGACACTTCTTGAAAATTCAGAGTAGCAATCTCACCTCAGTAGTATAATCACTGTATTGTTCCTTTCCATGATATATTCTGTGTTCTTTTCATAGTAGAACTAGAATTTGCACTTAAACAAGTTGATTTTAAAAATTATGTCAGTTTTATTGCAGAATGTCTTTCACATGGTTATGAAAGGGTTGATTTGTTCTAGTTTTTTTTATCCAAAGACTTGTCTGATAACTTTTTTGGTGAGAATTTAAATATATCTAAGGTGTTTAATCTCAGATTAGTCCACCGAGTAACAATGAATTAACACTATTGCATGGACATTAAGCCAAATTAACACTAATTAGGGTCCAGGTTCCCACAGAAAATCATCAGCATGGTAGTGACCTGAACTCAGTCCTGCCAAGTCCCAGCCTAAAAAGTTTTTCCAGGAAAAGCACATTGTATTTTGAAGGAGGAGGTGGTTCACTACTTTTCTTATAAACTTTGAAATTTTCTTCAGTTATGGATATTATTTTTAAAAATGCACTACTATAATTTAAAGAACACGTCATTTTTGCTCACTGACTTTGCCACAGAAAAAATCACTAGAAAGTGATTTTTCTGTGGAAAGCGTCAAGATTACAATATTTAATTTTCCTGGCTAAAAGGACTTTACCACTTCTTGTCCCCAGCCTACTGAGTTAACCTAGGAAGGAGCTGGAGAACCATCTTCTCTCCCTGCCAACAGTGCAACACATTCTCTTGGTGCACCATTCTCTTGACAGCACAGATTCCTGACTCAGAGACAGGAATCACCACACCAACATCACCAAACACTTAGGAGCTGCCTTTCTCTGACTTTCTGAGCAGCTCTCAGGAAAGCACAGCTAGTTTAGCCTCATGTACTTGAGAGAAGCAGAGACAAGCAGCAGCCAATGGCCACAGGAGCTGACTGTGCTGGGCAGCAGAAGTTGCCTGTGACAACAAAAAGAAAGCTTCTGAGCCACGTTTCGTTTCCACATTTAGCAAATCTCTTCAAAGCATGTGCAGAAGCTTTTCAAGGACTTACTATTTCACCAAGTATGGGTGGGTTTTCACAGAGATGCCAAAACACGTATTTCTGACACAAATAATTCCTTCCTCTTTACCTAATTTGAAGCTGCTGCTTTTTAAAATGCAAATCAAAGTGGAGTCAGCCCTTCCATTTCAAAATCTACTTGAATTCGGCTTGACAGTTTTCTACTCATCAATGAAATAAAATTGAGTCATTTGAGAACTCCTGATCTACACAGCAAGTTTGTTTTGGTTATTGCTCTTCTTAAGATAACTGTTTTTTTAGGTTTTTTTTTTTTTTATGCAGCCAGTCTGCCAAAATTGACATCATTTTGCCAGTTTTATTAATGCAAATATTTCTTGGAGGAGAACATGTAGACACAGCAAAAAAGAAACCTTTCCACATCATTTGTGACAGGCTGTTTCACAATACGTTTTTGAGCAAATGTAGAGCTAAATCTTTAAGAAAAACCTTTAATTTATGGAAAGGCATATTTATGAAAGCAGAGACACTCAAAGAAGATTATATTAAGAGTTAAGGATAAAGAAAATATGCCTATAAATGCATTGGGATGTTAATTAAGAAGCAAGAGAAAGGGACAGGATGCAATGTCTGCTCGCCTTTGAAATCAAATATTTGCTGTGTGATTGAAATGGAAAAGAGAAGTAGGGAAAAAGTATTCAAGAAAAATTATCAAGTATATAAATAGATATTATGTAACTGAATAGATATAGATACTGGAAACATCTCCTGGGATCGGACAAAATTTTTACCCAAAAGATATAAATTTTAAATTTGGGATAGAAAATAATGAAACAATTCTCAGTGTTTTTGTTTTATCAGTATTAACTCATGTGGTTTAAAAACACAGTTAAAAGGGAACAGTTATTTGAACAGATCAATGCCATTTGTTTCCACTTCATATTACAGCACGCTTGCTTTGTCTGTAGGGAAAATATTGAAGAGTGCAACTTTCTTCAAGGTTTAGGAATACGATCAAACAATAAACAAGTATTCTTCCAGCACTCTAGAAGCTTTCAAAGTTTACTAGAAGTTTTTCAAACCATTGGGCAATATTAATATTTAATGTATAAAATGGGTGAATGTTAGTGATTGAAGACAAGGAGAGGTTATGTTGTTTGCTAAAGACCTCACAGTATTTTGAAAGTAAGCCCAAGCTGAAAAATTTTATTTTCTTGAGCCCTTGGTTTGGTGGGGTGGTTTTTTGTGTGTGTTTTGTTTCATTATTTTAAAATTATTATTTGTATATTTTAAATTAATTTAATATTTTTATTCTTTGGGTGAGTTTACCAATTTTCTCTTGGCCTTTAATGCAAATGTACCACAAAGTTATTTACAAAGACATTTTCTCCTAGAAATCAATCTGAGACTGTTGAATCTCACTCCCCCTGACCTGTATCATCCTTTAGTACCAGTCTTATGCAACATCCTTCAGCATAAACCTTCTCATCCTTCTCCCATCTTTTCTTCCCTTCTCCTCTCTTTCATTTAAAGCACAGGATTGCTAATTAAAAATACTGTGTATTCCTTTCCCCGTTCTTTCCATAACAACGTATTTACGCTCATCTGCACTGTTTTCTTCCATCATCATCATCATCATCATCATCATCATCACTGAATTCTTTTATCCTGCTATAGTTCAGTACTTTTGAGGCTAATCTAGGTCCTATTACAGTTAATAGATGCCTTGCCATTAAATTTGATGGAGGGAAGATTAACCTCTAACCTCTACTCCCTTTAGTTCTTTCAAGAAGGAATTCAATACTTAACTCTCTCTTTCTTACTTCTATAGCTATTACATACATACGGTGTATTCTCCCCATTTTCTTTACAAATACTCTCCTAGTTTCTTTTTCCATATTATACATCTTTTCTAATTTATTTTTTTTAATATTTCCAAATGTGTATTGAAAACACCTAAACATGTTCGTGCCACAGCTGTTCATTTCTCTGTGGGGATATATGGACACAGAAAAACTTCTCTGCTAATGCAAGAACTCTATTTACTTCTAGGGAATTGCACAGGAACAACCAAGGGCAAAATTTTAGTGTTTAACAGACCTGGAAAACACAGTAGAGTAGTTTACAGTAAATACAGCATAATGAGATAGAACACTGCAGTAGAGCTCCCCTATCTCTCATTGTCTGTATCCCTAGCAATTAATATCACAGATGTCAGATAGAATTGACCTGGATAAATCATTTCCCTCAATCAATAATCACAGTAGCATGTTCGTGCTGCTTCTCTCTCTCTCTCAGTGTATCTTACAAACACAAACTTCTTTTACCAAGTCCTTTAGGGAAAGCCTTAGGAATGTGCCAAAGGCATCAGAGCTCATCTTGCTGATGTGCAGCACTGACTACAGCAGGCTGAATTCTCATCAGTAAAGTCACTGCAGTGCCCATGTGGAAGATCTGGCACTGAAGGTGTTTTCAACACACTAGCAGAGTAGAATAAAACTAAAAACATTAAAACAAAAGAGGATATTACAATAGAGTTTGACAAGAATTTGAATATATTTTTCAGTTGTAGAGGAGCAATGCTGACCACTGAGTAAAACTGGATGCAATCAAGTCATATTAAGAATATCCAAAAATGCACCAAAGTAAGATGGAATGTTTCACTGTTGCTTTATTGGTGCACTACTGGCATTTCAGAGAATTTACACAACAGTTATTCACTATACTGAACATGTCATATGTGATGCAATGTCTGTATAGAGACTGGCACTAAATGGTTAAACCAGAGTGAGCTGCTGGGTGAGCTGGTGAACGAAATAAGATGAAGGAGAAAGAAGATAGCCTAGCTTTGCCTCCTTCATCAGCCAGTACTTTTGCAAATACACCTGAAAGAGCCAAGACACAAAAACTTGGACATCCTAAACAACTCCAACTAATACACTAGGAAAGTTGATAGACCTCTTTAATACTGCTTAAAATGATCTGCAGATGACCCTCTGCAGCTGAAAGTCTTTGCTTTCAGTCTTCAACTACATATTATTTCCTCAGAAAATTAGTAGCTGTAGAATCATCCATCTCCTTCTGTTGAACAGGTCTATTTATAATTACAAATTCATGGCCTTTTCTGGATGAAATATTCATGTAAACTCAACTGCCAAACTGCACTTATGGCATAGTAAACTGCAAAACATTATCATATTAAAAGCAATTCAGCAACGTGCTTCATGCCAACATAATAAAAATGTCATTTTAAATATTGTTTAGGAGCACTAGTTTATTTTTCAATGTAGAATCCCAAAATGCATTTAGGACACAGTATATCTTCAGAAAATGAAATCAAAGCATGAGGAAAAGTGTTGAATACAACCAATTATAGGTATTGGCAAATTATTTTATTTAGTGAAGAGTGTCTACTCTTCCCAATGCTTTTCTAAGACCTGCTGTATATGTTCTACACTTTTGGTTATTAGGCAGACTTATAACTAGACAATAAAGATATGAAATAAATAAAGCTAACTGAAGAATATTTAGATGGCACTTGAAACAAAACGCTTATGGGAATATTTGCAAATGTATATGTATATATATTGACTTCAAAGATTTGTGAAGAGCATAGAAATCTTATATCTGGTGATTAAACACACTGAGAAATCACTGAGCATTTTAAATTGAAGTAGTAACATGTAAAATTAAAGAAATCTGTGTGTAACAGAAAAGATCACTCTATACCCTTGTAAAAAGTCCCTTTGTAGCTCTTTTAGGTATTGGAAGGTGCTCTAAGGTCCTGTAGAAACCTTCTCCTCTCTAGGCTGAACAATTCCAATAGGAAAGGCGACTCAGATGACAAAGCTCAGAAGGAATGTATTATATATTTTCCTATTCTCAGCTGGACCACTAATTGTTAATGATAGTAACCTGAAATCAGGAATTCTGAAAATGAGGATTAAACTGGCAGATGGGATAGTGGAAAAAATAGGCTCTAACTCAGAGGTAATAAAGGGTTATCCTGTTGTTATGAAAATAGGGGAATTTTGAACCAAATCAGGATGATTTTTCCTCCCACTATTTTTTTTTAAAAATCCAGATTAAATAAAATATTTCTGACTCTGTTTAACAAAAGTAAAACAAGTTCAAATAAATGTAAATCACAATCTACAATAGGAAAATAAAAATGGTCACTCTGGGATTTACTTTACTTAGCAGCTACTGGATATGGTCCCAGTCTCTGCATTATTAAATATTTAAATATTGTGTACAACAAAGAAGAGTAGAAACAGTGGAGAATGAAAGCAACTTGATATGAATCACTGTGTATTCTCAAGGAATAGTCTATATTCAGACGCTCCTGCTGCTGCTGAGAACTTGAATATTCTTTGGCAAGAAAGGGAATGGAATCAGCCTTTCACCTCCAGGCTAAGCAAATCCTGAGCTGTGCTGCAGTACATGCTGTTTCTGTCAATACTCCCTCTGTTCAGACCTAAATAACTCTTTCAACCACATACACTGTGCTATTTACTCTTCCTTTCTTTGTCATCCTAATGTGCTGTTTAATGTGTCCTGCCAAAACCAAATTATGCATTCTTATTTACACTGGAGCATGAATGACATCCTTGGAGCTTGCACAGATTCATACAGATATTAACAAAACTGAAGATAATTTTGTCTGTCTTTATGAATTGCTCTCTTCAACAGAAAGAAAAATCCACTGGATAGTTGAAGAAAGATGAAAAGAAGAAAAATATCTTATTTTCTCAATTACTCAATTTTTTTTCTGATAGGAATGTGAAGTGGTATCTAGGGGGAAATAAACCCAAGAAAGTAGAGGAAACAACAAAATTATTGACTGTGTCCAAGAAGCTTATTACAGGAAGGTGTTCTGCTCATAGACTCCATCATTTCTGTGCCTATTTTTAAAAAGAATTTTCTTTCAAGAGCTCTACTTCCTGCTATTTGATAGTAGGGCAAATCTTTGTCCCCTGGGAAATCTTTCCTGCCCAGGGTGGTGAGAATGGCCTGCAACGTTGCTGCAGTGTGTGAGATTTGCAGTATTCTAATGGGTTTTTTTTATAATTGCTTTGTTCAAAAAGCAATTTCATCTGTAGGAATTTTGTTTTTAAATTTATAAGTTATTAATCTCTATCAGATAATTTCTGTATGGGAAGAACTTGAGATGGATGACAGAAAATCTTCATTTTTAATAGTTAGCACACCTTCCTACTTTATGACAAACTAATAACTCCATCTTCTCCTTCCTTCTTAAGAAAAAGATACTAATTGAGGAAGTAAGACTTTGCTCTGAAATGTTCTGTATAAAAAATATTCTCTACAATATATATTGTAAAGAATCCACTTTACAGTTTAATTACTTTATATACTGGCCTTGTAGCATTCAGTAACACACAACAACTTTCTCTGCAACCACTGAAATTGCTGTAGAGAGATTCCTTGACAGCAGAAAGGAATTATCCCAGTCTGAAGTAACTCCAAGGGTTTCACATATTGCAGAGTGCTGCAGAATTTCTTCAAGACTAATGCAATGCCAGATGTAGACACTTCTGTGGGTACTGACTGAATGCCTTTCCAGGTACTCCAGCAACGTTACTGTTCTTAATCAACAGAGTTTATATTGGCCATAAAACCACAGAGCATGGTCTTTTAACTAGAGCCACATGATATGTTTACTACCAAACTTGAAAACTATATTTATTCTCCATACTCCACAGTACAGAGAGGAGGAATGACTCACAATTACTATTAGACATCTGAACCATTTCATTTTAACTGTGGAATATACTCACTAGGAAGTAATGTCAGTGTATAAAGGAAGGAGGGGATATAATCACACATATACATGTGTGTGTGTGTGTGTGTGTTTGTACGTGCTTCAAAAATTTGTTTAAAATTATGAATCCATGGAGATTCAAAATTTTGAAAACATTTTTCACTCTAAACTCATAACAGTATTTTGTCTTTAAAGATCTCAGACCAGATGACAATGATTAAATTATGAGTCAGATGACAAGCAAAGTAAAAAGTTTGAGATCTCAATGAAATGCATCAATATTTTTTTGCATGTTGTCTAGCATATTCACTGTATAGCTTATTCACTCATAGCAATTTCACACCAAGGTCATGGTGTCCAATACTGAGACCAGAGGCAGATTTCTGCCCACCCTCAGGGTGATGGATGTGGTGTGTGCTGCTGTCATGGTTACACCAACACCACCTTCCCTTCCTTTCCTCTGGCTGCTCAGCAGAGGAGCTGCTTCTGCTACCCACTGATTACAATACTAATGGTCAGCATCAGATGGTGTTGCCTGCAAGATGTTCTGATTCAATCCAGAGTTTTATATGAAAATTACAGTAATTTCACGATTATAAGCTGCATCATTTTGACTAAAATTTTGGTCCGAACCTGGAAGTGTGGCTTATATTCAGGTGTGGCCAATATATGCATGAAGTTCAGAAATTTGCCAATCCAGAATTGTGAGCCCACAGCAGCCCCAAGCTGAGCCGGAGCCTGCATGGCCCTGAGCTGAGCCAGTAAACCCCGCAATCCCGCGATTCTGTTACTAACTGGCAACTTTGTGAAAGTTGCACACGGATCCTTGCTGTGAACGAAAGTGCAGTTTATAATCTGGTGCAGCTTATTTATGGACAAGGAACGAAATGTTGCTGACCCCTGAAGGTGCGGCTTACAATCAGGTGCGACTTATAATCTTGAAATTACTGTACGTAATTCTCAAAGTAAGTAAAAACCTAGATCCTCACAAACTTGTTACGGAGACAAATATGCACTGACTTTTCTTAGGCCATAATGTGTGAAGCTTATCACACTGAGATCTGGAAAGGGAGCTTTGGAGATTATGCACTTTCACTTGGAAGGGTTCAGAAGAACTCAAGAAGAAATAATGGATTTTATTTTGTGTTTCATATAATTATGAAGAGTACTCAAGGACCAAAGCCAACATAGAAATAGTTGTTCGCTTCATGAGGTTTTCAAACAGGCCTCAATTTAATGTCACATCGCATTCCATTAACTAAATCCAATAAAACTCCATTATTGAAAGTAAAGCCTCTCAAATAAAGTGATTATTTTATTTCCTTTTTCCTAATCAGTACTGGTCATTTTGGAAAGGGTGGTAATATTTTCTTTGAGTTTATTAACATTAGTATGAATGCAAGGAGCTGAATATGCTTTAAACACTCACTACAGGTTCTTGGTGATTGTGTTGATAAGAAATGTTACTCAACACAACTTGGAAAAAACTTATGTGCTTGCTGCAGACATGAACAAAATGAAATGCCTATAACTGTTGAAACTTCTGGCTGGTAAATATATAATTTCTCTACTGTTTTCTGAACAAATCCATGTTACTGTGAAAAACCACCACATCTTTCACTAAATTTGGCCTCAAAAGTTAGAAATGCACACAAATCCCTGCAGGGGACTGTGCTGCCGTGCCAGTGAAGGTAAAGCCAGTGGCTAGTTCCTTCCAGGGACTTTTCTGGTTTCTTGACTGTTTGGTTGAGGGTTATTTTTTGACTTTCCAAGAATAAATACTGCAGTTCTAGATGCCTACTCACCAGAGTATTTTGGCAAATAAGCCTTTGAAACTCATCAGGCTCCCGACTTCCCCCCAGAGAGCTCCTGTTTACCTGGGGCCTGGCTGCATGATGCAGACTAAGTCTAACATAATGATAAGAATAAATCTAAATAGCACCTTCCAAACCATCAGACCTTTGGGAAATTCACACTTAAACTTGTGTGAAAAAGCCAACATGCTCATTCAATAAAATGCTGCTTTACTGATAATATCAGTAAGTTGATAAGTTCTCTTTCCAGACACGAATCCCAAGAGAAAGTCACTTCTCTATGTACAGATCACACTCTCCTCTGTTGTTACTGCTTGACTGTAATAGGGTCATTACAGCGAGTAACTTGTATCTTTCTGCTCCAAGTTCATGTTTTTCTAATTTTCGGATTTTGGTTTGGGATTTTTCTTTTAATTTTTTTTTCTTTTTGCATAACTGAGAAGAAAATCTGATGCCAGTGATGATGTTGAAGTTGCTATATTGCCTAGTTAGGCCTTATAGGATTTGCATGTCCACATCATCATCCAGTAAAATTGCTCTCTAAAGTCTTAAAAATTTTGTTTCTATACAAGATGAAAGAAAGAGCTGAAATAAGGACCAGAAATATTTAAGAGCATATGAAATGATTCTGGGTCCCAGAAGGACCCAGCCTGCACAAATCACTGAAATGTCAGAAATGGGGATCCAAAATTAGGAACATCATGATTCAGATAGCCTACTTTCACATACCCAATACAGATCATAGCCTTCATATGATAAAACCCCACATTATTTCTGAAAAAACTACCAATAATCAGTGCACGAGATGCAAATAAATCACTTGCTGACACTTATTCAATATTATGAGTTTTATCCCCACTCTTGACTGTATGGTAGTATGCCTTGATTATTGTACACTATTTAAATCCCTGACTGGACCAAATGATTAATTTCTTCAGAGCCTTTCTATGACATTCATTAGTCCAGTATTTAGTTCCTTCACTGCACATTCATAACAACTATCTAAGTGCATATTGATATTCCTATTTCAGAGATAGCAGATGCAATGCCAGAAATCCAAAATCTGATTCAGTGCTATATTGTTGTTTATACATTCAAGGCAGAAGAATTTACTCCATTTACAGCTGTGAAGTCTCAGCATTGTATATTGCATTCCCAAGTCACGTGTTCAGGATATTCACAGCTCAGGTAAACCCTTATCAAGTGTGGGTTTAGCAACCAGCATAGAATTACTGTGTGTCAGGAGCATGCAGAAAACCAATTCTCCAGGTCACTAAGCACGAGAACATCTTTTTTCTTCCTGGAACACCCTGCCTCATCCACTCAATTCTATCCAGAAATAAGTGAGATGGGATTGAAACATTTTTCTCTCTACAGAAGTCACAAGGCCACCGACTGCTGGAGCACTGTAAAGTTTTGAATGACCATCCCAACTTTATACTGTCCTGCTCTTCCCTGAGCATCCCCTGAGTAGATATGTGTCACAGAGTACTAGGAGAGATCAGCCCTTTCTGCTTTAACCCAGAACGTATTTTCTTTTCTTCCCTTCCAAAAAAAAAAAAAATCCTCTTAAATTCTTCTATTACACACAATCCTCTTTAATGCCATATACTTCCTTACAAGTGTTGTGTGAGTGCAAGGGCTGTATAATTCCTCATGGACCAGTTCTGAAAAGGGATCCAGCACTTCCACAATGGGTTTCAGATATTTACTGGCAACTGAAGAATAGGAGAATTCAGTTATTTCCTCTGCTCTGCTTGGGGGCTGTGGAAGATACAGGAGGGAGACCTTGCCTGCCCATTTGCTCTAACTCTTTCCTGGCAAGCCTACGCAATCAAGAGTTTCAGATGCAAGAAAAGTCTTGTTTAGCTCCAGGGCTTGATCTTACCCACTGTGAATAAATACAAAGTTTGCTGCACAACTGAAACCTGAGAAAACCAAGCTTAGCAGACAGTTTAAAAGTGGATTTATTTTTCAGAGTTTCATATTAAATATGCAAAAACAATACTCTGGATATAACAGCTACTCTTCGTCCTACCTACCTCTAGAAACACCTATGGATGGTGTGTCAGATCATCTTTTAGCTGAGCAAGCCAATATATTTTCTTCTTGTTTCATTCATCATGTTACAAAAAATACACAAAAGTGGATATTTAAATTTGCATTTATCAATATCTAAATGACTTCATGGAGACTTTAATTAAAAATAATATACAAGTCCAAACTGAAAATTCAGTTTAAGAAAAACATTGAAATATCAAAAAATCTAAAAAGTGACAAAATCTGACTTAGCAAATTACTGGATATTTTACTATTCTGATGTCCTCCACACAATATTGATGTGAATGATACCATAGCATCACAAGAGAATGGATATACATACAAAAGCATGGGAACTTGACTTCCAAAATAGCTGGTAAAATAAGAAAGAGGAAAGAGGAAAGGATAAATTTCAGTTTAGTTTGTTATTAAAATAAAACAATGTAACCTCTCTCGTCTTGTCCTCTAAATAAACACTTACATATATATATAACTGAGTTAATAGAAGAGATTTTTATTATTTTGTGGGTTTGGTTGTTTGTTTGTTTCTTTTAAATAGAACTTAAGCAAATATTATTCAGGGACAATTTTGGCTTAATTGATCTCAGGCTAAAGGAATGAACTGGCAGATCTCTTGAGACTGCTGCCTGGTCTGATCTCCTGAGATGAGTAGCCAGGGACAGGTGTAACCTGATGCATCTTATCAATCATAGAACAAAATTCTGTTCAGACTGCAGAGTGAGCACTGCTTCTCGGCACAGTCATTCGGGTACTGGCAAGGCATTTAATTGCAATGTGATCCTCACTATTAAAGATGCATGAACTTTTTAAATGAAAGTGCAGGGAAGTCTGAGAATCTCTTATTCCTCAAACCTATTGCTTATAATATTGCTGCTATTCCCAGTGCAGGCATCATTATCATGATACAAAGCACTAAGTGTTTGAAGAACTGAAGTTTCAATCAGTCTCCATATGCCCAAAAAAAGCATAGATGAAAAGCATAAGAAAATATATTCTAAGTCTTGAAACAAGCACTAAACAACAGATTTTATACAAGACTACTGTGCTGGAGAGGAAACTCATTCATTCTTTTTTATAATTCCCCACATTTCTTCACACATTTCACATTTCTTGTTGACACAAAGCATAGTATTGTTTTATCTCCTTGTCTACCCATTCTGTTATGATATAAAGCCTTCCCTACCTCAGTAATATCAGCTCAATCTATCACTCCAGCCTAATGTTCTCATCAAACCCAGGCAGCCTGGCTCCATTTCTCGTCTGCAATGTGCCACGGATCCACACATCTTAACCCTCCTGCAGGGCTCGGGGTGTGTGCAGTGGGGAGGGTTCCAGCCCTGCAGTCTGTGCAGGAGGGATGCACACTGTGCAGGTGCTGCTCAGGGTGCCACTGATCTCACACTGACCTAACCCACTTCCTTCCCCCTCACATTCCTTCACTGACTTGCTGTAATTGTCTCTACCTGTAATCTATTTCTTACTCTGCTTCCATAACTCAATTAATTAAGGGAAGCCCAGCTTTAAGAACTTATATATCCAGAATAAACACAAGGTATGTGTAAAGTTTGAAAACACTCAAGTATATGTTTCAATTTATTTCAGTTTATACCTGTGGTTTACCCCGTAAATTCACAATGATAGCAAATGCTTACTCATCTATTTCCACTTTTGGGAAACTGAAACAAATTTGCATGCACACATAGATCACAGAGCAAGAAAATGTGTGTCTAATTAACATCAACGAACAGCTAATCATGAACAATAAACATTGGATGAAGAGAATCAGTCTGCAAAAGAGGAGTGGCGGATGCCAATTTGATCAAATAAATCCTTGATCAAATATTTCAGGGCAGCTAACACTAACAGGAGCAAATTAAATTAACTATTGGCTGCAAGATTTTCTCAGGTCTGTAAATATTTTCTTCTGACAGGAGTATGTCATCCCAGCCCTGCATCTCCCAATGGAAGCAGACAAAGGGAAAAAAAAGAGAGGTCATTTAGGAGGACAGGTTCTGTTTGAATGAGAGTATCTATATGAGCCCCCCACCCCCCCCAAAAAAAAAAAACAAAACCCAAACCTGGAAAAATTGGAATACACCTGAAGTTTAAAACCTAACATTGTTATAGGTCTTACTATGTTGTGCCAAAGTCTCCCCAAATAATGTCTTACATCCAAGCTAAAACCCTCTGAAAATACTTGTTTGCTTGTAGTTGTTTTTTTTTTTTTCTTTTTTTTTTTTTTTNTTTCCCCCCAGTGTTTCTGTGTATTTCCAGAACACTCCAGAGGTATTCTCCAGATTACTTTCTTTCATGGTATCTGAAAGTGGCTTCTTTTCCTTTAAGGCAGTTGTGAAACAGCACAGTTTAAACCTTACCCAAATGTTTTGAAAGACTTCACAGATGACAAAGCAAGTTTCATTTTCAATTTCTATTTGTCCATTAAGGGATTAGTAAGGAAGAAAGCAGCATGTAGCCAAATTTTGGGGGGTGTTTCAAATCAAATTCAATTTTTAACCTCTTTTTATTACTTGTAGGAAATGTCCTGTCTACCATTTAAGAGTTAAGAATCTCAGACCTAGCAGATGAGGAAATTTGTTTACTTCATAACAATACAATCCTTGAGCCAAAAGCTCTTGAATGCAATGTTTTCTAATAATGACTATATGTTATTCCACAATTCCTCTACTTTTACTGTCAAATAAATACTTCATGTCTCTAGGTATGTTATCTAGAGTGCTTATTTGAAACATTAAAATACTGTGATTCTTGAAAGAGGCAACCCCATTTTTTCACGCGTTGGTTATGTGATAAAAATCAGATAATGAAATACTGATTATTTATAATTAATTCAGAACATAGACATTTATGGTGTGCAAATGCTGGTGTTAGTTAGAGTATACAACCCGGGTTGCCCACAGCAATTCAGGTATTTATATAAAACATACACACCACCTTGGCTCATTTCCATCCCCCCACTAGGTGCAATTGAATGGGGGACAGCCCTTTGCAATTGTGTTTTCTGTGGCCCACATATTCCTCTATTCTCCTCATAAATACTATGGCACATACTCTACAGATAGCTCATATTAAAAATGTTTTATAATGTGTTTATAAATTATTAATACAATCCTATCTCCTTTACTGTCCTGTGATTCTGTATGCACACATCCATAGAAGAAAAAAAAAAGATGAAGAATTTAAAATTAAAAGCATCGGTGTTTCATCTTGAATAGTTTTTCCATCTTGTTGAGGGTTTCTGCTCTTTGACATCATGCTTTCTTCCAAATCAATATGTATATTTTTCCAGGACCAAAAACTGTTGCAATGCTGACTTTTATCGCTAGAATAAATATATTTATTATTCTCAACTGAACAGCAGTATCTGAGACACCATCCAGACATCACGAATTCAGTGGCAAGACAGACTATAGAATGAGATAAATTTGAACTTCTAATGAGCTTCCACAAATAAAAAAGGAAAAAAAATCCAGTCAAAAATTCAATTTACAAAGTATGAGAAATCCTCGTCTCTCTATATCCCTGGTTTTCCTAACACAAATGTTTCTTAGCTCACATGATCTCATTGCCTGACAGGAATACAATGTACATACACATTCTCTTTTCTATGAGGGTTTGAAAATTTTGTGGCATATATATCTTAGTTGTACATAGCAATATTTAAACATGCATCTTCTATAAAAAGGTGAACACAATTGCTTAGAGTTGCTCAGGAGGAGATTAATTGTTTGGTGGGTTGAATTTAAGACTCTTTCAACTGCACAGTAAGAGATGTTTATCAGGTGGATGTCAATACTTATGAAGAGAGAAAAATTTTGAAAGTTTAAACTTCTGTTTTATATACATTATTAGCTTTTGGTGGTACCCTGTTCCCAGGGCTTCCAGACATCCTGCTGCACTCGAGCAAGAAATGAAGAGTTAACTGCAAAGAGAAGTCAGATGGAATTTACCTGCCTAATGTAACCATTTAGAATTTGGCTAAAATACTGAAAGATAACTGTTAAGATAATAAAATCATCCAATATTAAGAATAATTTCCTCTCCAGTTTTTGTCTCTTTATGACTACCTAAGTATGTGAGTAAATACACAAAAGGTGCACAGAAAGTTCATCTATTAATATCAGACTTCTCATGCATTAATTATAGGTATATGCTCAATCCCTTCTTGTTAAATAAGAAACTTGACAAGAAGCACCAGAAAAATTCAGTGTCCCAGATGTGCTAGACTGTCTGGTGGCATTGTACTGCAGAAGTTGCTGTCTATACATCACAGAAATAAAAAATAATACTTGCACTACTCTAAGGCAACCACCAACCAATTTCAGAGATCTGTACAGATCTTGCCCCTATGCTATTGAGAGATCCTGTCCTTTTTGCTATTCTTAAACTGTTTTAAAAAGGTTGCAGAAAAGAATTGGCACATGGTCTCGAAGGTGTGTGGATGAAAGGTTCAACAATGCATGGGAACCAAAATTCAGAGGTCAAAATCATAAACTATTTCTTGAGAAATAGCTATTCATTTAGTCCTGTTGAATATATCCTTAAGGGCCAGTTTAAACAAAGTACAGCAAAGACTATTTCAGAATGCAAAAACGTTGCTGTTCTCCCATGTTCATGCTTTTGCTTAACCTAAAGTTACACTTACACTGCTGCCACTAGAGCATTACTGCTTTTTACATGCAGTATTTAGTGAAAATGTAAAAAATCACCTTTGGCAGCAGCCACTAGCAATCTGTGTTAAGTGTCATTAAATTGCATAGCCCTCTGACTAGGTTTTAAATGGAGACAGACTTAAATGAACTTGCTGCTCATCCTAGAAAATATTTCACAACAGTTCCTGAGCAAGCACAGAGAACGTGAGCTACAGCCACACAATACATTGAGCAGAGCTCTTCCTCCCTGAGCAAATGGATGTGCAGCCTGTGTCTCTCCAAGGAATTGTCATCTGAAATTTAATACTCTAAGTACCCTGGGAACCTGCGTATTATTAGACAGTAGTTACTACAATGTTTAGATTAATTCATATAAAAGTATAAGTTCCTGTGAGCGTAATTACATGCGCATGGATGATGTTTGGATGAATGACTCCCACACCTGTTCACACCACTGCTGCAAATATCAAAAAGATTAATAAAAGGCAAACATCTTACCTGCTTCCAACAACACACAGCATCATTTTCCCTTCCCTCTCCTCCACTCCAGTTGATGCTCTCAAAGACACATCCTGGCAGTTACCAGCCACAAACAAGCTCTGAAGGCTCTGCTGGGGTCTTAACAAGTGCTAATCCTGCCTGACATCCTGTGATAAATAAGTTGTTAAAAGCTTCTAGAAGTTGGATCAATGCAAAGAAACATCATCCCAGCGAAATATGCACAGAAATTTTGCAAAGCAGGAAGATGCTGAGAGAGAGATGGCATTGTTAGAGTGTTAACAGCATCCAAGCAGCTGTGTCTGGTCCTTGGCAATCCCAGTGCAATGTCAATAGAGTTACTCCAAACGTTTCAAAGTCTCTCCGCACTGCAAAAATAACTATGAATACTACCATCTAAAAATACTGCAGTAATTCATCCTCATTCCCCCTCCCAACACCTACTCTGGGCTGTTCATTTACACTCTGTTTGCATTTTACCATTTAGGGCACCAGCTGAACATTTACAATGAGATGCTAACAGCTCTGTGTTCGCAGTGCACTTATCTGTCTTGGCATCATCAATTGTATAGCTCAATTACTTAAAAGAATGAAAATTTGTGGCTCCTATTTGGACTATACAGCACACTATAAGTAGGAATCCTACAGATTTGTCTTCCACTGTGCAATCTCTGAATCATATCACAAAGCACAAATGACACATATTTGTCTTGGATTTGCCAAATTTGTACTGGGTGGCAGTAGACCAAAAAAAAAATAGTAAAGAATAAGGCAAATATTAGCTTAGAACAACTGTGAACTGAAATGCATGGCTCTTGAGACCATTTGAAATAAGACAAAGTCATGGTCAAGGGATTGCATAAATGAACTAAAGATTGAATGGTATGAAAATTCACTAAGATTTTTTTTCATTCCTGGCTTCCAAGTTTGGCTAAGAAATAAAACAGCTGAAGGAAAAAAAAAAAAAAAGTGAGATCAAAAGTTTTTTCATCAAAATATGAATATTTTTAAAGATGTCATGCACTTTTTTATTTATGGATTTCAGAATGCATCGACTTTCAGGTCTTTGCTTAATAACTGGAACATTTTAAAGAACTCTGATTTACACTAAAAATATTCTGCGCAGTTCTAACCAGAATCCTCATGAGTTCTCTTCTGTGACAGCTATTCCCTCTACAGCTTTTGGCAAGTGACTAAGGATGAAACTTTGTCTAGTAAAGTCAGAGGGTATTTGAGTGCTGCTTTAAATTAGGCCAACATTTCATAATCCGATCATTCCCATCTACAGTAAGGCAATCAGGCATGTCTGAAGAGTAAGAACTCGTAACATCATTTATAATTGACATATAAAATCATATTCTAAAATGCAACATTTTCAGTCCTAAACTGTATTTGCTCTAGTAAATAGATACTTCATGATCATCAGAGATCACCCGTATTGTTTTTCTTAATTACATTTGCAAGTAATTAATACCACTGCTGCCTTCATGGATTTGAAGTATTCCCTAAATGTTCCTCCTATACTGAGCAGAAGGGGAATACAGTGATAACGTAATCTAATTGCAAAGTCAAATTGCAAAGATTTTTAATAGCAACCACTCTACAGCACTTTTAATTTTCAGTCTGCTTCATGAGTGTTAAATAATTATTTCTCACATTACCCATGTGAGTGGGTTGCAGCACTCCTGTCTGCAGGCTTGGTAGTGTATGCTCTCCCTCTACTGTGATGCTGAATGTTTTATGCTTGAGAGGTGTGTTTCAGGCACAGCCTGACTCCCAGTGCTGCAAATGCGTTCTCTAGCTGCTGTATGGCATCTTTCTAGCAGCATCCATGGAAATTTGAACACTGGCTGCAGTACTGAATCAGAGTTCTGTATGCAGAGAAACTCTGAAAGGAGAGCTTTTCAAATCAGCAGATGAAACCTTAGGAAATCATGAGATGTGATCTGCTTTACTCTACATTTTAGCACCTCATACTCTACCTGCTTTCAAATGCATATTTTATAACATTATCTATAGGAGCCAAATTATGGTGTAAGTTGAGGCCAGAAGAAGAAAGAAACGTAAGGACATAGGTGAGACAGTTGTCACTATCTGAATAAGGACAAGCCTTGCACATGTTACTTGTAGGAATACACAATGTTATTTTGCAGATCAAGTGAGAAGGATAAATCTTTAATCTTTCAAAAGGCAATAACAATTCTATTAGCAAACGGACCTCTGTGAGACTACCCGCTTCTTCTTGGAGCAAAAATCTTCTTCAGCCATATACTGCCATGAAGACTGCAGAATAATTTGCTCTGATGAGGGCACTTTCACAGACTGTGACTGCTGCACTGAATCCTAACAGAAACATGGCTCCAGCAGTGCTGCTTGTGTGTGAGAGGTGAGGGACTCACAGAAAGAATTATCCCCCAGAAGTCTGAATTTTTTTCTGCACAATTCAAATTTTCCTCAGCAGATAGGCTTACAAACTATTTCATAAATTGCTTATACTTAACATTGGTATCAAGATTAGGGAGACGGTTAATGGAGTAGGAGAAAGTTTTTAATTCAAGTTAATAGGTTTTTCTTTGAGCTCTTAAAATATTTAAGTCAAATCTATTTTACAGCCTTAAAATTTTGATTTTTTAAATGTTACAGACAGTCTAATGTTTACTTCAGAGTACTTTGTTTCTGTTCATTAAAGGAAATTTTGTTTATATCACCTGGACAGAAGCCTAGTGAGCCTAGGCAAGTGCAACTTCTTTTTCTTTTATATAAGAAAAATATATTTGGTCTTTTATATAACCATCCCAGTCATCTTTCAATGGAGTCTGTCCTATTACATTCAGACAAAAAAAAAATTAATCATGTGTTGAGGATAAATAAAAAAACTCAAAGTGAAATAAGATTTACTATGTGTTCTGGTCGTATTGAAGAAAGAGGCTTGGAAAAGGGGTTTGAGAAACTTGTTGCTAAAAGGTTAATGTGTCTGTCAGACTCTTAAGTCAGGTTAAGTCATATTGCTGGTAGACTCAATGAAATGGCAAATTGAACTATAAAGAAACATGCAAGAAATTATTCTTTAAGTATTAAAGAACCAGTTTTCATTGGTTTCTTCAGTATTTTTGTGGACTTGAATGATTCCAATGCAAACTGAACCACCTGTGAGAGTTTAACAAAAGACAGAATTTCCTTCTCAACTTTTTAATGCTTATCTGAGACAACTGTCAGAGCTCTGACACTCATCAGCCTTTTTAACTCTCCACCATAGTTTTATTTACAACTAAACACCATAAAGTATGTAGAAGATTTTTTTAAAATTAAATTATGTCAGACCAGGAGGAATGAGAGAGGAAGGAGCATATGAAATTCCAAAATAAATAGCTATTGGTTAAAAAATATACAAAAAATTTTCTCGTTTATGTGAGATACATGGGGTCTACCTGTCTGAAACATTCTGCAGTGGTAATCTTTTAAGCATATTATATTTTTAGGTTTGGTTTCTCTTCCATTTTTCTGCTATTATTTTAGAATGGGCAGAATATTCAAAAAGATCAACACAGCAAAATTAGGCAAAGTAACCTTATTGTCGAAAACTGTTTGGCAGAGAGTAATAAAAAATTATTCATACACTTTAATATATTTGAAATCTTTTGAGCTCATTCAGGCCACCTGTATAACACCATCTATTCCTCATTTTTTCCCAATAAGAAAAAAAAATCTCTTGTAAAACAAATCCCTTCTAATCTCTCATTCCACTTCTATCAGAATTACACTGACCACTGCCCTCCACTTGTCCTTCCTCTCTGGGGCCTCTCATGCTTGGATTCTGTCCTTCTCCTGTGCTGTTTTTTTTTTTTTTTTTTTTTTTTCTGCTCCCAGTTCTGCTCCTTTTTTCTGTGTTGTTCTCCTTACTGTCGTTGAATCCTCTCTGATTCCACAAGGTTTTGCTAATTAACAGGCACAGAATTCCTATGAGGCTGAATGACAACGCCTGATAGACAGGTAAAATTAAAGAGAGAAAGCCTAATTGGTTTGACTGGGCCCCTGCAGGATCCAAAATCAGAGGTTTATGCTCTTAGGGTATAAGTATCCCTTAGCAGTGTTCCTCATTCCAAAAGTAGAGCAGGCAGGTAAAGCTGTGTCAGCTGTGGCTCTGGGACTGCCAGTGTTGGTGGCAGTGTGACAAACATCCCCTCCAAAGCTACCAGAGCTCTGTGCTTTTCTCAGGCTTCCACAAAGCTTTAGTCTGGGCAATTTATGATTTCTACAAAAAAAAAAAAAATCAATATTCATTCTTATATGGCATGATCACATTCCATATTTATGACTTTTCAATAAAAGGACTGGTACTGTACTTGTAAACATGGATTTTCAATGCCAAGCCCAAAGTACTAAAAGTGACAGTAGGGATGTTGAATCAAGGGAGACACAGACATTCATATGTGAAGAGCAGTTTCTTGGAATAAACTTATCAAGAACCTCTACTTGAATGAAAATATCCTGAATTTGATAAAGAAGGGCAATGGAGAAGCCAAGCAAGGGAGAAGCCTCAAGGGAAATGAAGACTCAGAGCATATCTAGTGCTACCTTCCAAATGATTTCACCCTTGTAAACACTTCTGCTGCTTTGCCATTGTCCCTGACTGCAGGGAGGCCTGATGCTAAACTGAACAGCACTGACCTCAGCAAGCACAGAAGATTCTGGGATGGATTGAAACACTCCTTATGGCATGTTAAAGGTTAAATTTAATGACTGCTGAACACATATAGAAAAAACCCTCAAACAATTACTAATTTTTGCCATAATTTTGGTCATGTCATGGTCCTTAATAGTTATTCCCCTCACATTTAGGGGACACAGAGAATCAAGACACACTAAATCTATCATAGTCTCAAGAGTATGAGAAACAAGATGGCCATTGCTTGCACCTTCATTTCAAATGCCCCATTAAATGCCTGATTTGGGAACAAAACTCATAATTTCATAAGGGTAATTGGATACACTTTCTTCTGTTGCAAGCAAATTACCCCCTGGCACAAGAATTTTAACATCTTTGGCAGCAGACCTCCTGAAACCCATCTGTGTTGGAAATTACTTTTTTGCTTTTGGGTATACTATATTTACATATTTTGCTTTATTTCTCAATATTTAATCTAGAGAGAAAAGAGACTCTTAGGACTAACATCAAAATTTCTCAACAGGTTTTAAAAAAATGTAGGTGTCCAGGAGAAACTGGCCATACTAATACAGCAACATGCCACAATGGAACCAAGTTTACTTCTGTTAGAGAGTCAAATATGCATTTTAAGCACACATATTTTTAATCATCTCTTTTTTATTTTATACCAAGAATAAGAATTTGCTACAAATGCAAATTGATGACTATCTTATCAAATCTCTTTATCCTCCCTAAATTTTCCTTTGGTGAAATCTGCCATACTGGGTCTCCAGCAGTATGAAATCCCTATTGTTTTCACACATTCTATTTATTTAATAGAAATAATTTATGAAATATTTTGACAACCAAAAGCTCTGGAGTGTTGAGCACAGAATTATCCCACCCATTGTAAAACTATGGTGCTCTGACCCCCTCCTTAGCTTTAGCAAGAGATGAAGAGATAGTAAAGCCTAAGGTACATCTGTATTAAACACATCTGGGATGAATCAACTTTTTTGGTTTGTACCTGGTAATATTCCTCTTGCAAATGTGGAGTTACAATGAAATAGGAAGAGCAAGTGATAATTTCACCCGCTGAAATTATGACTTTTAAGACTGTATTTAATTATGTGAATTTTTGGGGAAAAAAAGGGGCAAATTCTCTGAAAGTAAAAGGGTAGTTTTATAAATAAATAACATAAATGCCTAAAGGATTTTCTACCATAAAATGTCTTAGGCCTTCCATACTTCTCAACCAGAAACATGGCAGTATAAAGAAAAACTTCCTCACATTGAGTGGTATGGGAACAAAAGAAAAACACCCTGTAAAAGCTTGCCCTCTCTTGTAGGAAATAATCACTTCCATGATCCCAACCACTCTGAGAACTAAATAAAGTATTCAAGGTTGTCAAGGCTGCAATCTGTGAAAAGCACGAGGTGTTAAAAAACCCCTGGAACTCAAATGTGCAAAGATGATTTACAGAGATACACCACTCCAAAACTATAAGTGGAAAAAGCAAATGCAACATTTCAAAGGACACATGTTTCAAAAATTATGAACTTCAGGGCATAAACTTGTTTCCTGACAAGGTTTGTAACAAATATTTTCTGGTGCAACGTTTGTCAGTCAACTGCGAAAGAAAAGGCACCCAGGTAGCTGAGCTACCATTCTGCTTGCAAATTTCTCTGTTCTGAATTATTTGGGAGGTTATTCCTACATACTGTGTATGAAGTATCCATGATCAAGGACAAAAGTAAACATCCTTAAAGGACAGATCTTAGAAATTATTAGTACAGATGTAAAAGGACAGAATAATACAAATTGTTATAAATTAAAAAAAAAAAAAGCCTGGAAAAGAAATTCCAGCTGTGACATACACGAGCAGTGTGAAGTTGGCTATTCCTGTGTGCACTGACTGGCCACGATTCTGCTGCCTAAATGGGATTTATCAGCCAGAAATTGCATGAGCCTTCCCAAGCAGACACAGACAGATGAACCTGCTAGGACTCACATGGACAAGAAAGAACATTAATAGTTTTGAAGTACATTTTCCACACTGTGACATTACTGAAGTACAGCAAAATTCCACGCTGAAACTTTGATCAAAAAATGTGAAAGGCACTGAACCAATTGACCCTGAGGAAGGCAGAGGGCAGTGTCTCCAGATGATAAAACAGTCCTGACAGGCTTGACAGCAGAGACATGAGGGTTTGTGCCAATGCCTCCCAGACTTAGTAAGATGATACAAATGGCTCCTTTTCTTATCTTTAAACCTTTCTTGCTTTCCTCATTGCTTCCCAGGGGGTAATTAAAGCACTTGTTTTCAGCTCAGGCATTTTCTTCTACAGGTGACAGGGTGGGAGGTAAAGAGGGTGCTGTCCCTTGGAGGTGTCAGAGCCAGGAGGAATGTTGAGTGCTGCCTGCAAGGACTGACAGATCTGGGCTTGGAACCTGTGCCAGCCACTAAACTGTGCCCTCAGCAGAGTGTAACAGGGCAGAGCTCCAGCCTGTGAACGTCATCAGATGGCAGAATGAGTTTTCCCCACCAATTTATCTTGCTATTTTCATTTGTACTAGGTATATTTTAATTTCCCTAATTTTCCAGATTTTGGATGGGGTGCCAATATTTCAGCCTTTCATATGTCAAGTTTCTGGCAGTCCTACTCCAGACTTTAATCCCTGTTAAGCCAGCAGTGAGCACAGGATAAACTAAATGAACATGAGAGAGTGATGCTAAACAGTCATTTCCAGTCTTGTCCCACAAAACACTGAGCAGGCAGAGGGATAAACTGCCATTACAAATCATGTGTGAAACTTATGGGTGTATCTGTAACACTTTGTCAGAGTCACACTGCAGGGAGCTATTTTAGCCATTCAAGGTGGAACAACCTCCAGAACCATGGAATAAAATAATGGAAGCAAACTCCAGAACTATTTGGGCTGGATACCTCAGTAGCACCTAAGGACACAACATAAACAAACTCAGGGGAGAGAGACAATCCTTCCCCCTTGTCAAAGCGCTGTTAGACCAGAAAAGGAACACCAGTTCCTGCCTTAATCGGAAAAAAAGCTGGAACCTGATTCAGAGCAGGAAATGCTGTTAATCTCTATAATGCATCAAATTATCTGCTACAAAATAGGACATCAACTTCACTGAGAGCACATGTGCTCAGATTTGCATAGAGAAGAACAGTTCCTCATTCAGGATGGCCAGGCAATGCATTCAGAAGTTCTTCTGGCCAAAGGGATCGTTACAATCATCTGCTGGTTTTGCAGAAAACACGCCATAGGATTTTGTTAAGTATTTTCCACATTAGCTCCCTGTGAAATCTAAACATAAAGGAAATAATACTGATTTAAAAATATCTTTCTAGCTATAAAACTGAAAAAAAAAATCAAAAAAATACATCCAGAACAAATGAAAAGAAAAAAAAAAGGATTGATTACATAACTAAAAACCCTAATTTACACACAGTTGACAAATACAAGTAGTGAATGATATTGAGGGAAATCAAACCATATTTCATGACATATAATGTAGCACTTCTGCACCGTATTAGTATTTTTTAACCAACTAAGTGGGTTGGACTTCCTGCTTCTCATGGTAAGGGAAGAAGGAAGGAATATAAAAGTAAATGTATCTCCATTTGGAGCCAAAATAATTAAGAATTCGTTGTAATGTATTGCTATGCTGGTGTTATATTATGACTATTGTAAGAGCAAAGGCAAATTCCTATTTTCCAAGAGGAATTTCAAAAGATTCAGAACTGCAGACACTTTTGTTTTATGAATGTGATGTCCAAAATCTAAAGGGTGTTTACATAAATCTTAAACAAATATCTTTACAAGACAACAAACCAGATGGGTGATGAGAAAGGAAAGCAAATTTCCCTCTAAAAGAATAGCTGCATGTTATGCATATTTTAAATAATCTAGCAATTCATTTGCATTTTCATAGCACTTATATTCACAGCATAAGCCCCAAAAATAATATGAAAGAAAATAACTCTACCTGCAGTTTTTTACAACATTTGCTCATGAAAAAGATTAAGTTTTTACTAATTCTACAGCAATTTAACAGTCCCATCATTCTTCTTCTTTCAAACATAAGAAACCCATTTGTTTGGGTTTGCTGTATTGAGTATTTTTAAAGGGGGCTGTGTAAAGTCTGTCAGTAATAAAATAATTAGATAATATTCTTGAATTTTAAATTTATGAAAAAGAAACATTGAGGTTTTGGCTAATCTTCAGTAAAAAAGAGATAGGACAGCTTTTGTGAAATAAACCACTTAATCAGATTAACTTTAGAGCCCCGATTACTGTACTTTGCATTCAAATAAATACCAAAGAATAATTTATTTGATGTAGTAGTTCAGCTAAAAATGCAGAATTGACAGAATATTGAAGCTCTTTGATCTTTTGTAGGTGTTCAACATACTCTCAATGCTGCTTGATGAGCGACAACAATTCATAATGTTTTAAAAATAAACCTCTATGCACAAGGGGCTTTTTTTAGCTTTAAGATTCTGCTTTTATTGTATAACTGGTACTTTGAAGATATTTTTTCTTATTATTAAACCACATATTTTATTCTTATCTTTGAATGCAGAATTAGGAGCTAAAATAGGTTTGTGAAAGGGGACAAAGTTGACTCAGATCCTTTTTCAAGATGATATTAAAAATACAGTCAGCAAGGTAAGTTTCTCATTTACTTTCCTTTTCAAAGCTGATAAAAAATGACAAGAGTCAATTTGGGTTCATTCTTGTAGTATCTAGGTACATTTTTCTGAATGTCATGTTCAGACAGGGCTGCCTTCAAATTTGTCTCCCATTTCCATTCATTCTGTCAGTGTAGAAATAAAATAGCGTGAAATGGGAAGGGATATTATAAACTGGGAATAAGCCTTCCTGCCATTTCCCACCAGCACCCCTGCTTCTTCTTGACATCATCTAAAAACCAGGCAATTTTTTTTAAGAAATACAGGTAGTCCAGAATAAAGATTGACAGGAGGATTTACTCTCTCTCAAAAAATTTTAACAAAGCATCAACTTATTTTTTCCAACTAGAAGAATTTTTAATTTTCAACCAAGCTTCTCCTATCATTTTCTGCTGGTACTGGATGAAGTTGCTCAAGTTTGTTTCTTTAAATTGCAAAACCATGATTCATTCCATTGGCAACTTCTTGTCTGCAGCTGACAAAAAGTTTGGTTATTTCAGGTTTCCCTCACAACAATTCAGAGACTGGAAGCAGGAAGCTCCAGTCAGTACAAAACTTGGCTTGGCTCACCAAAGTCAGCATCAGGACAATTCGTGTAGAGCAACAAGGCCGTCAAGATAATGGGGGCAAAGCATCCAGCCAAGCTAAAATTCCACTTGCAAGCAGCTATTGAGGTTGGTAAGATAATGGAGAGAGATTGTATGTCACAACTTGTTCTTTATTTATTCATGATTTGAATTTTCCCCCTTAGGAATTTTTGATATGAAACAATTCTGTCGGTGCTGCACTGCTGAAATATGGTCAGCAATTGAAATAGAGCAGAATGGACTGGGCCATGCACTTTCAACAAGACTAAAGTGAAACAGATTTTAGTGAAAAGCCTTGAATGTCTTTCAGGGAAAGGAAGAGGAATTCATATTTTCAGAAGACATGATTTTTTGCCTTTGTTTTTATACTTAATAATGTTGTTTTACTCCTCCTCCCCGCCCACCCCCAAATCAACAATTATTATAAAATTTGAGCTTTTAGTTATTTCTAGAGATAAAACAGTAAAAACAAACCAACCACGTGCACATGTGATTCCAAATGTAATTTACATGCATGTAATTATCATTCTCGCACCATTTAAGATCATAACCTTGGTATTTAAAAATAACTTGGTGCGCCATTATAATTTTTTCAAATTTCTGGGATGCTGGAATTTAAAAATTTAGCATATTTTCATTAAAGCTCTGTTTGGTTTTTTTATTCAATACTGACAGTGGCTTTAACAAGAAATCTCATTGTGGTATCTTCGTCCAACCCCTCAAATCTGTTTTTCCCAGATGTAATGTGCCCTCAGGATGACAGCTAACACAGGTGTGAGCACAATGGAGACAGGAGGACTGTCCTAGTAAACCCAGTCAACATTTTTCTTTGGTCATCTCTTTGGGTTGTGAAGATCCCAGGGGTGTTTCTCTCAAAAATCACAATCCAAATCACCAGATTTAGTTTCCCAGATGTTCTGAAATTCATTTCACCATGACTTATGTTGAAACACCATTTTATTCGACTCCCTCCACCACTCTATGAAGGGGTGTATTATTTAAAGTTCCTAATGTAGTGTCATGCCATTTTAAGATAGCAGGACTGTTTTCTGCTCATATCATTTTCATATTTTTCTTTTTTTTGGTTTTGGTCTTCTTAGTGTTTGTGCCAGAGCAAAAAAATAACTTTTGGTTTCAGGTTCATGCTAGGACAAAATCTCAGTCTTTGGTAAACTACAAAAGGGGCATTGGTGGCTATAAAGACCTAGTTGTGTGTTTCTGCTCCAATATTAGCAACAGAAACAATCACTCTCCATAATTAAGTGCTCTCACATGACCTTGTAAGTTGATCTTATAAGGGATTTGTGAAAAACTGTGGTCTTGAGCATGCCACAGTGACTAAATTGCTCACAAATCACGTACAATTTACATAACTGAGTGTCTCAGCTCTCACACAGTCAGCACTAGACCTACTTACTAACACATGAAAAATGCATTCTCAGACTTGGCACATGGCTTCTGCAGCTGCCAAATACACCCCCTGTGAGACAGGAACAGCCTGGTGAGGAGGAGATAATTTCCAACACTGCTAGCAACAGGAAGAAGAATGAGAATACTCTTTATCTTGTTAGAGATTTTCTGATTATATTAGTGATTTCATTATGCTGTTCCTAGAGACCATACCTTTAAAAATGGCACAGAGCTCAAAATGCCCTATGAAAATTGCTGCTATAAGTCAGACTCACACCATATTAACAGCACAGGAATTATGCAATGTCATGGAAATACAAACACTCCTTGCAGCTGGTGTCTGAATGCCCTTTTGCACTGATATTCACACAAGTGAACCTGTCTCCAGCCCATTATTTATCCCATTGCCTAGTTTCTACTATCTGGGGTAGCACTATGATAAATAAAAGTTGTATTGCATAAATGTATTCATATAATTCCATGTGTTGATCATTCACAGGAATCTTAAATTTTACATGAAAGGCAAAACAATTAAAAATATAGTTAGACTTAGAACATGTATACAAGATATATATCTAGTATATAATAGCATACAAATATACAAGAATACAAGATTTTGGGGGAAGTGTGAGACTCAGTGTTTTCCTTTTGTTTTTAAAGGAAAATTTAAAGGAAGTTTTGTCTTAAGACAAAAATACAGGGACTTCATTCTACATTAAGGGACTATTAACAGAAATTGGATCAGATCCTCTGTGAAGTGAAAGAGAAACTCTTTGTTGATGTCTTTCAGACTTCGGTGCTTTGGCCCAGTTGTATTTTTCAAAGGGAACTAAAAATGTGCTTATAATATACATAGTTAAGATATGCTATTTTCTCAAAAATTTGAGAAGAGGTGCCAGGACATCCTGGACTCAGTATGAGAAAAGGAAATCTCATTCATCAATTCTAACTTGCAAACTTTAAAAGAATCCATTCTGGACGTAGAAATAGTTATCCAAATAGCATCTAAACTTCATAAAGGGAGAATAAAGAGATTTACTTTTTGTGATACAGAAAATTCATTTGCAGCACAAGAGAAGTAAAGACAGAGATAGAAACTTGGCTTAATTTCTCCTGTATTTTGACAATCTACAAAAATAAGTGGCAGACAGGAGTTAGCCAGAATACAAAATCCTCTCTTCCTGGACAGATCAGAAGTACCACTCTGCTGGGATTTTCTGATGAATGCTGAGTTTCTGGATGCTATTGAAAGGGAATATCTACATCAGGAGGGTACATAGACCGTAGAAAGGGAAAAACAAGACTATCTGATAGTAAAGAACAGTAATACACAGAAAACATTAATTAGATGTGTTTTGATACACAGGACCTGCTCTGTAGTCTTCTCTCTTTAAATTAATGACAGCACTAGTGGGACAGAATTATTAACTTGCAAATGAGTCCTCAGCCTCTTTAATAAAAATTACTGTATCAAGTCCCTCAAACTGAAGATTTTGGCATTGCACATCCGTAAGATGCATCTAAAGGTGTCTCAGTCGGCATGCCCAGATGAACCAAGGCAAATTTCCCACAAAATACATAAAAGTATTTCAAAGATTAAAGTAATTTTACAGATGAACCCAACAAAGAATTTCCCATCTCAGTAGTCTTACTGAGTCAGTTCCTATTAAAACTTACTTGTTCATTTTGTCTTCAGTTTTGCTAAGTCTTAGGTGTTGGAAAAGTCAGTTGGCTGAGAACTGCAAGAGTTCTGTAACTTCAAAATACTTCAAAATACTTTGGAAGCATCTGAGCCAACAACTCTCCTGTCACACTTTATTTCACTCACAGTAACTCCAATAAGGATGAATCCCAGACTCATTTTCCATTATCTTATTTTGCTTCATCAACGTCACAATTTCTGCTGCTTGTGTGACATCTCTCTCTGTGATAAGCACTCGTGTAATTTTTCATGTTGTGGCCTCATTTTATTTTTCTGTTGTTCTTTAAAATTATGAATATTAGGGATCCTACCAGAATATTGGTGCTTTGGTCTTATTCTCAGTCACTGTCTCACAAGCCTGGCATTCTGTCTCTGCTGTGCCGTGTCTTAACCCTCCTAACAGCAACACATCTCTCATGACAATGTTATATCCCAACCAGCAAATCCCTAATTCTGGGATGATGCACATCACTCTTCTCTGCACTTGCAACACAAAAGGTGCCCTTAGAGCTTCCCTTGTCTGAGCAATTAATGTCCCATGATACTGCCAAATTATCCAGGAACTCAACTTTGCATCTGAAGCTGCAAATAGAAGAAGTAGATGTGCTCTTGGTTCAAAAAAAGTGTAAGATAAAGGAAATGCCATAGCAATATAGGTGAAAGGAAAACAAAGAAGTGATGTCACAGGTGTTCTGATGCCATGAATGATTGTGGTATTTTGGAAATATTATTCATCCTAATGTATACACAAAATATGTGATGGCTAAATTAACTGAATTGTGATGATGATGATGATTATGATGATGGGTATGCTTACCTATTACATGGTCTATCTTTGCCCCTGAAGGATTCTACAACTCTGCAAATATCCAAGCTCTATGTAAAAATATACAAAGGACTATGTAATCCAACTATTTAAAAGATAAAACTAAGTTTACTGCATTGAAAATTCATGAAAACAATAGGAAAATCACTTGATAGAAGCTTTTGATAGGCTAAGCTATTGAAGACACTCTATAAACATCTCAAAAATAACAGCCATGTGATCACCACCTTGTGAGAATAAAATGCATTCCAGGAGAGCTGTATCACTGGTGATGTAATCCATCAAAATATATATTATTTTTACTGAACAGGCAAATAACTATTTCTTAAGCAGCTAATATAGGACAGGATTTTGGCAATTTATATTATATAATTTACAGAACAGATTTCCTTCTGTTACATTTCAGTCCTCATGAAAGTTGTTACTTTCCAGCCCATAAAAATTCAACAGGATTTTTCAGAAAAAAAATCCATCCTCAGCACTCTTCAAAAAGTTTTTTTTGTTGTTTTTTTCCCAGGCAGAATTACATATTCCCTTTTTTTTTTCAGTTACTAAAGGAGATATCACTGTGACTTGTTCATTTTAATACAGGTGACTTCAGTTGTCAGATGGATACACTGCCTTTATGTGTATAATTTAACTGTGTATATACCCCATTTTGTACAGAGGCTACACAGGAGCCAAATAGCTATTTATAAATATGCAAATATATGTTATAGTGATGTTATACCAATTTCAAAGATACGTATGATCATGAAAGTAACAATTACTTGACATACAAGATAAAGTTAAAATAGGGACACCATATGTCAATGTGATATTCAATACATCAGGCAGTACTGAAACTATCTAAATATCTGAATACAATAATATCCAAGAGTGTAAAATGAGAAACAGAAATGGCAACTGCTGTGCTGGAGAATGGGTTTGAAAATCTGGATTTGTAAATGTATTTGGCCATCAGGCTCCCTTTCACAGAAAGCGCATTGCATCTCTCAGCATTGCAATTTCCCTACACAGTGCAAACCTGGTTGCTATTTAGGCTATTTAGGGTTCAGAAACCTGTGGGAAATCTTCATTACCACCTTTCAATGACACCTTAGCAATCGGAAGCAGTGGAGAGAGAGCTGAATGCTTCAGCCTGAAAAGTAAAGCAGATTTATGTCATGCTTTGTTTTGCACCTTGGCAAAAACGAAAATAGAGTTATGTAGCCAATCATTAAAAACTCCTTAATTTTATTACAGAGACCTTGATAAAGATAATTCATTGCTAATGCAATGATGATGTTGCAGGATCCTATAGTGACTTCTTTTTCTCCTTTAGATACTTTTAAAATTACTTTATTTATTTCATTGTCACTATTTTTCTAATTTTCCTTTATTTCATGCACAGGATGCAAATATAATAATTTTGGGGAAAAAAGGCTGGTATGAAATTCTGCATTCTTTATATAATTTTAGGAAGAAAATAGTTAACATTTTATCCTCATGACTTGCAAAATGAAAGAAAACAATAATGCCTAGCAAAAGACATTAGAAGAACACATTTACCATGAATCATACTGCCCTTGAAGGTGCAGCTTAAAAAAGCAGAGAAATAGATTTGACACCACTTGGACTTGCAGCTCGGACATGCTGCATTAAACTGTTCAAAATTAATTTAATCTGAGCATGGAGAATAATAGCCTCTCAGTTCAAGGCTTCTGATAGCAGTAATTTGCACTCGAAAGTACTTCCAAAGGGAAAGAATAAATGAAGGGCGACTCTCCAAAACTGAGTGAGCAAATGTATTCACTAAACGAAAGCCTCTTGATCACACTGTGAAAGAGCATTCAGGAGAACGACACGTTCTATATCATTTTGTGGGTTAGGAATTTTTTCTGCAACTGCTTGCTGATACAAAGAAAGCTACTGTTCTTCCTGGACTGATAATGGTGTGAGGAGCTATTTACTTAGAGCTCTTGCATTTTAACTTAAAAGCTGTGAGATCCACTTGCCTTAGAACCAGGAAGTTACACTTGTGTAGTGAAAAATCCTCTGGTCACACTTGCAAAGGCAATTGTAGACTAATTGCATACAGGCTATTGGCAACTCCCCTTTCTTTATCAGCACAGGACTAAGATCTAACTGTAATAAAGTGTTAACACTCCAGCCATTAAAAAGTGCCTTATCAACTCAAACCACTTTTATATTTCATGAAAGTCATATACTCTTCACTTACACATTCATAACTCTCATTTCCATTTGCCATACCTGCAGCAAGAATCTTTTGACCGCAGTTTCCTTTATTGCAGAGCTCCCAGGAAGCCATGTGGTCTCACTGAGAGGGCTCTGGGACCCAGGGCAGCTCACACTGATGGTCTGCTTTAGCTTAAAAGATGTAGTTGGTGTTTTACAGCAGCATCAACTCAACAAAAACTGCTCAGCTTGCGCACACTGGACACCTGAGTGGGCACACCTCACTGCCTTCAAAATCCCATGTGGGCAGAGATATCCAACCAGAGACTGCAAGGCTGTGCTCCATTTCTACAGTCTGACCTTTGTTGTGACTTCTGCAGCGCAAAATGAATTTCTTGAAATATTCTTCAAGAGTGAGGAACAGCCTCACCTGTTTAACCTGTTTCAGGGGAAGTCTGTGGGGATAATCACAGGCATCAAGAGTTGATCATCAACTTTTTGAAGGTTAATGCTGTATCCAGAATGAGGTGGTAGAAGAGCAAAGGGGCTGGTATTCCTGAAAAATCTGGATTTGGTAAAAATAAATAATTCAGAACATCTGGAAAGTGTTTGCTTTGGTTTTAAATGGAAAAGTGGGAGGGATAGGGAAGAACTGGAAAATAATCTTCATCTTTTCATTCAATATTCTGATTCTTTCTGAATGATGTTCTTATCCTTTCACAGTAATAATAACAATTATAACAATAATAATAGTAGTAAACAAGACTACACACGATCTCCTTTATTTATTAAAGCAGACAAGCAAAATATCCCAACCTCAGTGATTAGGCAGTTGTAGTAAGGAAGCAGTGACAGAGCTGTGAGCACCTGGGCAGGCCTGGGAAACAGGCAGCAGTGAGGAGATGTCTCAAAGCCCCAAGCATGTACCAGGGTCTGGGGCTGTCTCTTTTAGGGTCTTGGCAGTCTCTTGGGTTTTACTTTTATATCTACACTTCTAAAGGAGAAAGCCAAAAATATGTTTGGGGATGTGAGTACATTTCCTAATGTGCATGTACATGCCCCCACGCAGACACATCTTTATTTTAGAAAATCCAGCATTATTAGGGGCTGAATTCTGTGAATGTGCAGCACAAGGCAAAATGTCTGCTTAAGTAAACAGTAATTAATATACTTTCCAGGCAGAGGAGTATGGAGATTTACACTACAATGCACTGACAGAAAGAAAGAACAATATATTCAATGAAAAATAAAATTGTAATCCAAAATCAGTTCTTGACTTTACACCTTTTTGATTTAAAGGTTTTCTCATTTTTCTCTCATTTTTTTCTTTTTTAAAAACAAAAAAATCTCTACTTTTATGAATGAACTTATTGACTATGAGAAAGTCTTAAAAAGAGAAACAAACAAAAAGTTTCATCAGGCAGCAGAAGAGTAAATAATATATTATTATTCAAATTTCATTTCTAATCCTAAAGTTGTATTACTTTTGCAAATTTACAACAAAGAAAGCCAAAAGCTTTTTTTGAATTTTCTGGTACTACTTAATTTCTTCTGAATAATTTACCTGCCACTAACTGTTTGTTCTATAATAATTCAAAGAAAACTTCTGGAAAAACTTCTAAATTCTAGAAAAAAAAATAGAAAAGTGCTTTTAGAATAAATTAAAAAGTTAAAGTAAGTTGAAAGCCTTCAGTATACTGTAACGCATATGCACTTGATATAAACAGCATTGCCAAATACTGCACTTAAAAGACCAGAACTACTGTAGACATGATGCTTCTGGTACCTGTCACCAGATCAAAACTGGAGGATAAACTGCGAATTTACGTTGTCTGTATGCAAATTAATCTTGGAAGAAAATGTAGGTTGCTATTGTTTGAGGCTCATCCTTTTATATCCAACAGCTTTCTTAAAACATCCAACTTTCTAATGTTCTTGACTAAAAATAGAGAAGGACATCTCAGCTTGGTCTTTCTAACATACAGCCATTTAGTTGCTAAGTTAATTTATCTAATTTCATTTGAAGTACACTGGTATTTAACCCTTGACTTGGCAGATGAATTAGCATAGCAATATTAATATTAACTTTTGGGAAAACAACCCTTCAAGTTAGCAAGTAATTGATGTTAGAAAACATAATAAAATATATTATCCCACATTTTAGTTCCTTGAGCATATTAGCAACAGAGAATTACATTGAGAAAATAATGACTGGTCAACATTTCAGTTCATTTATGTCTTTTAAAACTCCAGTACTATATCCACTGATTTTCAAAAGAGTGCTGGAGCAGGTGGAATGGGGCTGTGGTTTGGATTTTCTGTGAAAGCTGTGTTGATGATTCAGAGGTTCTCTGTTACTGCTGAGCAAAGCTTACAGACCCAAGGCCTTTTCTGCTCCTCACCCCACCAGTGAGGAGGCTGGGGATGAAGGAGGAGCTGGGAGAGGACACAGCCAGGACAGCTGATCCCAACTGACCTGAGGGAGATCCCAGACCAAATGACCTCATGCTCAGCAATAAAACTAGAGGAGAAGGAAGGGGGGGCATTGGAGTGATGGTGTTTGTCTTCCCATATCCCTGTTATGTGGGACCATTCCCTGTTGGGGATGCTGAGCAATGGCCTGTCCTGTGGAAGTGGGGAGTGAATTCCTTGGTTTGCTTTGCTTGTGTGACTTTTGCTTTACTCGTTAAACTGTCTTTATATCAACAAATGAGTTTCCTCACTTTTACCCTCCGATTCTCTCACTCATCTCACCAGTGGGAAGTGAGTGAGGGCTGAGGGGCCAGCTGGGGTTGAACCATGACAGCCAGGGAGGAGCACTTAAACACTTTTGCTTCAAATCACTTTTCCAGAGAAAAATTTGATGCCTGCCATAAGAATTACTTCATAACAGAACTCAATTTAGCTCAGGAATATACCTTTCAAGAAAAGAACAATGCAATAAGAGCAGCCTTCAATCTTTCATCGAATTTAGCAACATATCAGGAATAACAAGTGAAATGGCAATTGATAGCACCCCTACTTTTATTTTGAAATGAGGAATGAGTTTTTATAGTTTGGAGTATCTCTAGATGTAAGAAAAAGTTTAAAAATCTTGGCTTTATAATATTTTATAATTTACATAGATTTCAAATGTTTACAGTTCTCAGAGATAAAAATAAACAAGGCAATTACTAGAGGTGACATTTTAATTTTCTTAGGCCATAAAGTTTCATGACCCAAGTACCTTTGATAACTAAAGGCTCTATCACCTTTGTCAAGAATTAAATGGTATAAAAGTGTTTTGCCTAAACATTATATCTTTGCTTTAAAAGATAAGTACAGGCAATTAACCTGTTCAATGACTTCTGGCTGCACATCCAGCTCAGGAGCCTCCTCATGGCCCGATATCACAGCATCATCTTTTTAAAAGTAACTTGGACCAACAGTTCAAGCAACGTTTATGCAATCAGGAGATTAACAATGTTTCTTACTGTAAGATATTAAAGTCTTTTCCTGGGAAAGTGAGATTACATTGAAAACTGGTACATATGTTTTGGAGTCCTCAACTTTATTCTAAACCATGGTGCAAGAGCTGCATATCTTATCTGAGCCACGGCAGAAGGAGATGAGCTGTGGCCCTTTCTCCCTCTATGTCCCTCCCATAGCCAAGAGCACTGGGGAATGAATTCCTGGCCCTGGGCTCCTGAAAGGTTTCTTGTTGCATAGCAGGAAGGGGTCAAATATTTTCATAAAATAAAATTTGAAGCCCCAGTTTTGCAAATCTGTAACAAAATAATTTTTCCTAAAATGAAATAATATTGACTGAATTTCACTCTCAGGGCACTATCAGGCAGAAATTTTTTAAAAAGCCAAGTTATTATCCCTAAAAATGTTTTTGTTCTTTTAGTTTGCTTCTTCATATAGGGGAAAAGTATTCTGATGGCTGAAAATGTTTATAGACATTTGCGTTCTAAGGATAACATGGAGAAAATGAAGATGCTCATGATAATGATAATTCAGAATAGGAAACCATCTTTGTGAACTATCTCTGGTATGGCATATAAAGCTTTCTGTGCTCACGAGCTCACTAACAAGAGAATTCATAGAAATTTAAAAAGTTTATGATCCATTACGAGGAAACATCTGTGCAAAATGAATGCTGACTGCAGGAACTTGCATAGGAAACCTGCAGTTATATCCCTCTGTTGGGAGAAAACATTAGATCACAAAGTAACTACTCAACCAAGACCAGGCAGAACTACTTTAATTTCAGTCAATTCCACCCAACCTACAGAGCACTGAGTATTTCCACGTCGAGCAGGGCTAACAGTTTCATTGTGCTATCCAAGCCAAGAGATGAGTGTGGGTAAGAGAGAACAGAGAAGCTGAGGTAAGAATGAAAAATTACTTTTGGTATGGCATTATAGAGAAATTTAGACAACCCCAAACCACTGAAGTCCAGTCAGGCTTATAGTCATGTACACTTATATTTAACTGTGCCGCAATTTTCATAGCAATAGACAATAGATTAGTTGGGTTTTTTCCAGTACCTGAAAGTATTTACCCTTTTTGAAACGTTAGTTATCACAAATTATAAATACAGAAATAACTGAAAATAATACAAAGTACTGCTAATGATCAACAAATTATGATTCTTCAACTTGGCAAAATTAATGGTTGGATTCAATGATCCAAATTTAATGATTCTGTGGTTATTGATTTATGGAAAACCAATTGACAACTTCTCAACACCACCCCAATACCACTGTAATTTGAAAAAACTCATGAGGGTTGCAGTGGCTGTGTGACACCTTCAGCTCATTTCTAACCATGCATAGATGCATTCTGTGGTAAAAGTACCGGCAGTACAGGGGCTGTGAGTCACCTTCAAAACTTCTGTGGATACTGAGAGAATGTGGTGAAGGGACAATGTAGGGAGATTTGTTACAGACATGAAATTATTTTAAAGGGATAGAGAAAGTAGGAGGTCATTTTTGCACCTCAGAATTACCAATAACAAGACAAGAAACAGTGTAAGTCAAGGAAACCTAGTGATATCTCCACATCACCTACAGGTAGGGTAAATTTTGTTAATTTCTGTGGAATAGATACGATGCAAACATAGTACATTTTTAGATGCAAAAGATGTTTGGCCCCTCCATGTAATACAAATGAATTTTGTCTTCTGAAATAACACAACAGATAGAGCCTGCTTTGCTAGACCAACAACTACAGCACCAGGGTTGTGGACTGCTTAAGAAACTAAACTAACAGGTAGGGAAAAATAGCTCTTTCACAATATCACAGCAAGAGAATAATGCCACTTTTGCAGTTTAAAGCATAACTGAACAGAACCAAAAACATGAACTATGAAAAATATTCAACAAGCAGATGGTGTGAGAATAATTTGAGAAGCTGATATCCAGTTAAAAACACTGCCTAATGACTGACAGCATTAGGGATTGGTGGCATTTGTTGTGTAAGTGGCTACACTTTGTGGTGCTGAAGACTAGCTGCAATGTGGAATTACAGAAGAAAGGCAACATGAAAAGAAGCAGAAGCAATTATTGGAAAGATGAATTAGAGCAGAAAAGTGGAAACATGGAATTGAAATGAAAGTATGGCAATCAAGCAAAAGTAGTAGGGAAACTGAAATGAAAATATTTTGTTTCCAAACAATTAATTAGAAAACTAATTTAGGATCTTTATCAACCATATCTGAATTCTACTGGATATGGATCACAAACTCATATTGCTATTATTACTGTGTTAGTCACCATCCTTTTATTAACTTGATTACTTTATATCACACTTTGTTCACACACTTACATATAATTAAGCACCTCTCTTATGCTTCATCTTTTTAAGAGTCCAAATCACCTTGAAAATGCTGCAAGGTGGAATACTGACATGCTTCTCAGCACAGATATCAGAAACAAGTTAAGAACATCAAATTAACTGTGACTGATTTTAAGAAGGCTCCTTCAAGAGCACATCTGCACTTGACATCCTTCCGAGCCTGGTTAAGTTCTGACAGTATATTTTTACTTTCAGCATATCTGGCAAACCTTGTTAATCTTTCTAGGGGCATGTATGTCACCAGATTGGTGATAACACATGAACTGCATTTTAAGAAGCCAAATGTCATCTCTCTAGAGGCCTCTTAGCATTTTTGAAAATGCTGATGGACAATCTAGTCCTTTCACGATGCCCTGTCTTGCCCTCTCAAAGTGATTAGCTCCTAGAAAGCTCAGAGAAGTGAATCTCACAAAATATCTATTCAGAAACTCTCCCAGTTGACCAAATATTCATGGATCCTTTGCCAGAATATTCAACAAGGTTTCTACAGAAAAATATTTTGCTTTCCCATTTTCACCAAGAATACACTATAAAATATTGCGACAGTAATGACCAGTAATTACTTGTATAAAATATCAGGTTTCACTGGAACTATCCTCCACTTTTTTTGGTTTATTTCCATCTTGATTTAGCAAACATTTACATAGTAAATATCTCTCATGGACATTCAGATTTATTATTGTTATAACATTTTTCCTTGCAACTATAATGAAGATTGATTTAATCTCTATAGCATTAGCCTCTTGCCAACTGAATACTGTCTTGCTATCATAAATCAGAAAAAAAATTCTTTATGATGATGATTAATATTTTAGAAAGTTGAAGTTTACCATTCGACTTTCTAAAATATTGACTTTCATAAAACACAATTTATTAATTTATAGTTAAATCATCTCTTACACTGGAGAATCAAAGATGATGGGGAAAAGACTGCAAATATTTTCCTCGCTTCTTAGCAAGTTAAGAGTATCTTCGTCAAAAACTCTAAGGTGCTAAATATTTTATCTTCTCAGGGGCAGGTGAATTAAATGTCACTTTCCTCATTCAGGTCTATATAGTATCAATTTCACTAACACTTGAGCATGCATTTAACCGTGTGGTGCTAATGACTGCAACCCTTCCACCCTCTCACAATGCATTGCGTGCAGAAGTGGCTCCACACCACAGTGCCTGTGGCTGTTTCCCACCACAGCTGCCCAGGTGAACTGCAGGCCCCTGTTCTGTCCTCCTCTTTTTCTTTCCTGTCCATCTAGGAAACCCACATGGGTCTGCAAAGGTATTTAAGGAGAGAGTAAATTTTTTTGTTTCAAATTAGTTTCTCCCTGTAGGGATCATTAAATGCTTGGATTCATTGCTAAAATGGAAGGATATCAAGTTTCCCTTCTGGACTTTTATCATCATTAAAACACTTTTCAACTGTTTTAATCACTCTTCCCCAGCTGAACTTTAACCACATGAAAAAAGCCCCCTCTATTTCAGTCTATTCTATTTTTTCAGGGCTTGGAGAATAAAGGCCAACCAGTATATTCTTATTTGACAGAAGAGGTTGAACACAGCAGAGCCTAAGATAAAACATTAGACATAATAATGCAGCTGTTTGGCTTTAATCCAAATGTGCCCAAACTACTTTGGAACTTCACTGAAATTCACTGCTAAGAGTTAATTCTACAAAGCTGTCATTTGATTTGTGGCATATGCATGATATGGCATATGCAAAATACTATCATATGCAGGAATCTCCATATGGCAGTATTTTGAGATTGCTAAGTGAAAAAAAGATTGGAAAGCACAGGGAAAGAAAAAGAATGCAAGCAGTGGGGTCATTACTGTAGCATATTAATTAGACTGTGATAATTAAAAAAAAAAAAAGCTGATTTTGTTGTCATACTATGTCTTGAATGAAAGACCTAATTGTAAAATTGCCTTGCATTTGTTTTTATTTTTATGTAATTGACATTTTAAAATCATGATGCATAATTATGTATTGGGCAGAGGTTTATACCTTAGCAAAAACATAAAGTGAGTGTTGTATGCGGTTCACGGCAGATCTATTCAGTTAAAATAGTTAAATAAAAAATAAGGAAAAATAAGTTAAAAAAAAAAACCCTATTGAAAAATTTTACAGAGGAATGCATCTGTCACAGAATACGACAAAAAGGCTTTTTCCAGTCCAGAATTGTCTATAGAGGTCCCTTTTTAGCTCAGCTACCTTTTGCTGCACACATGGTTTCTATGCTTTTCTTTAAAGACATAATATATTGCATTAAATGCTGCAAAATGTACATTAGCATCTATTAATACAACTGTCAGACAAAAAGGGTTCCTTTTTCTCAAAGAGCAGAGAGCCTAAATCCCACATGGGAAAGAGTTTCTGTGCCTTCTAGAATTGACAGGTCCTAAAATTGGCCAGACAAAGTCTAAAAATTGACTAAAAATACAAATTAATTTGGGTCCAAGTTTAAACCTTGTAAGTTTTCCTGATATCCTAACCACCTTAAATTTCAACTTAGAAGACCCTCTTGTACCCCCATATAATTTTAAAAGATAGAAATGAAAATATTTCTTAGCTTGATTCCTTGCATTTCTGAAGCATTTCTAAATCTATCCTTTCGCTGACCAACAGAAATACCTGTAACATATTTCAGATTCAAATAAATCCAGCCTAAGATATATGGTCTCTGCCCGAGGGAGATCAAAAGCTACACAGTGAAAGTGAATCAAGGTTAACTTTAAACAATATTTTTTCATTTGCTAGCTTGAGATTATTTCAAGTTCTTGGTATGATTCCAGTACTTTCAGGATACTCGTCAACAGCACGGATAGACATATGCAAGTCAGATTAGATAACAGGAGCTGTGAAGATGCAGCAAGAGCAGCCCTGAACATAACAGGAACCTCAAGTATTACTGAAGCAGCCTGGGGCTGATGTTCATTCTGTCACGTTTCCATTGTGACCAAAAATTAGATTACAGCTTAGTTCTGTAAACTTAGTCATGAAGCAAGCAGAACTGTGAATAGGGATGGGAGCTTAACTGGAGTATTTCAGAATTTTTAGAGTATTTTTTCATATTCCATACATTTTGTTATTCCACTATCAATTTACAAGTGTTGCAGTTTGCTAAATCTGACTCGTGTGGAGTGAGTTTCATGTGATAATGTGTAATTGCAGCCTTTGCTGACACAGGAGTAGTCTCTGAGTGGGGTGAGGCGAGGTACAACTCACAGCTGGATTCTGTGACCATTCTGTGACCTGCATCAGCCCTGTGTGGCACAAGGTGTTCTGTTTGCCCCACAACAAGGCAGCACATCTGCCCACCACTGCACTGGTTACACACAGCTGAACTCCAACCCACACCAGACAAACTTTGCTATTGCAATGCCTGTGTTTGGCAAGAAAGCTGTGAAGCACTGTTATATTGGTAGGTAAATGGCTACTTTATTGGTAAACTCAAAGTATTCATCACAGAAATATATTTTTTATTCTTTTGTTGCAGCTGTGACCTGGCATATACACAGTAACCCAGCTTTAAACAGCTGGATGCAGAGCAGCACTGTGGAAATGCTAGCATACTGGATCTCTGGATTTGGCTGCCCCATGATGTAATTGCAAGAGGAAACAATGCCTGTTTTTAATAATGTTGCATGTGGATGCAGAAATGTACTCAGATGTCAACTTAACTTCTATTTACTACACTCAGCATATTTTACCAGTACAGACTCTGATATTTATGATGTAATGCTGGTGTTTAGTATACACAGTGAGTAATACATTTTTTTACAGCCCAAAGTCCAGAACAAAACACTTAGATATTTATAATCATATATTGAAGTGATGCCAGCGGTGAGGGTTGACCTTGGCTGGATGCCCAGTGCTCACCAAAGTCACTATATTGCTCTACTCCTCAGATGGAAATTTTAAACAACTTACTTGTCTTCTCAAAGGAGAGATTTCTCTGATCTTTAGCATGGTTCTAAATTACTTGGTCTGATTGGAAGTGTTATTCCACATCTTTAGTAATGTTTGCTGGCTATCTCAAACTTAATATAAATCACAATTTCCTTTTAAGTCTTTTTTGTACTTTGCAGTATGGAGTAAAGAACTACATTGTTAGTTAGATCAAAACTTTGGAAATACAATAATTTCAAAAATCAAAATACCGTAATGCAATTACCAGCTATTGTCTCATCTAAACAGCCAGTTGAGTCCTCACTGAAGTCAATGACATTTGGCATTTGAAAAAAGCATGGAGCAGTGCTTTGAAGTTTTTTTTTAAGTTTTTTTTTGTTTTTGTTTTATTTAAACTATATTCCCTGACACAATGGAACAACCAGTTGTCAATCTATGCTATTTAACATTTTATCTCTTCTTTACATCCCAAAGACCTAAAGTACTTTGGGAAAAAAAAAAAGTATGCCCAGATACCATATTTAAAATCTACTGGCAAGCAAAAGTATTTTTAGACACAAAATGAAGCATATTTTTATTCCTGGAAGCATTAGCACCTTTTTGACCATTCTCATTAATTGGGCCCAAACTCTGCAACACAATTTCAGGTATGCACTTTGACTTTTGAACAGGTACACGCTGGTTCCAGCTACATCGACATAATTCACCCTCAAATTAGTCAATCATTTTGCATTCAGCCAGCCATACTCTATGAAGTCTATTTAATAAAAAATTAAATGTGCATGTGAATATGAAGTATATTTAAAAACTACATATAAATGTCAATCTGGCAAGAACAGGTCCAGAAGAACATAAATCATGAAGACTGATAGAAGGACAAAGCAATAGATCACACCTGCAGCAAATGTCATCTGACTTTTTTCCAGTTGGCATTCAACCCATAAGACTTTATTGAAGCAGCTGAGGAACTGCTCTTTACTTTGTTGATCAGATAATATGTATAATTCTAATACTTTCTATATCTTAATGAAGTACTGCTAGTCATAAATTTCACAATAAATACAGATTTTATGATGAACACATTAAAAATTTAAATACAATTTATAAGTACTGCAGATTTTAAGGAGAAAGTTCTGTTTGCCTGGTGAAGTACACTGAGCAAAATAGCATGTTTAATGCAAACCCAAGGATTAGATAAGAACTCAATGTGAAAAAAATCCCTGTTTTCATATAAGGAAATCTAGAAAGTCCCTCCTGACTCATTCCTTTTCTGGGCAAGATGTATGTCCTCAATGAAAAAGAGAAAAAATATGTATGGAGTATTGAAAATTTCAGAACATCCCCCTGAAAGTGAAGAAAAAATGTTCACATTTAGGGGGCAACATCTACATACAGTTCATGGTGAAGAACAGCCAGAAAGAGGACCAATGAAGAGTGTCTTTACTATAAGTTTGGTCTCCTGTGGCTCTGACTCCTGAGCTCAGGTTGTGTTTCAGTGGATTGTTGATCCAGGAAACTTCAAAAAATTCCTGGCATTTGTATTTCAAGAGGGCTCTCTTAATGTCTGCTTGTGTGGATGGACATTTTCCTTTGCAGTCCTGTTGTCTGTTTATTTCTGTAGAAATAAACAGAAATATAGGATCTGTAGGAAGCCTGTGAAGCAATGAAAGGACTTACAATAACCAGTGAAATAAAAGTTGTACATACAGCCTCACCTTATTTATTGCTGAACTTCTGCCCACATAATTCTTGCAAGGAGCTGTTTTATTGCAATTCTCTCTCAGAATTCCTAATTTCTACTTTCACATTTTAACCAATAGTCTAAAATATATCCACTTGGCAAATATTGTGATATGCAGTTCAAGAGACACTTGACTTTGAATCAGATTGGGGATATGTTATTTTCTTTTTAAGTGCCTACCCAATCTGCTGCTGAATTTGGTATCCTTTTTATTCATGGTATTTATAAATATTTGTTGAACCCAGATAAACTTATCCTTTCCCTCATCCTCATAAAACACTCCAAGAAAATCCTAGGTTTTAATGATTTCTTGAGCAGAGTAATAAATAGCTTGTGACTGGGCTTCTGTATACAGAAGTTCTTTTTCAAACTGTGCTGACATGAAGTGAATATCAACTAGAAATAACCAATTTTAAGACCTCCACAGAGGTTTGTTCTTTGACAGTTGACAGAAGGACTCAAAAATTAGCATTTTGGTAAAACCTTTATTTGTTTAAGATGCCTCTTAGCCAAAGAGACTGTCTGTACAAAAGGATTAACCTATTGACAATGACTTTCTAAATCCAAACTCATTGAATAACAAGTACCGAATGTGTTTACCTTCCTAATGCACTCACAATTCACAATGAAGCAGGCTTTCTTGAAAAGGTCAAAATGTATGAAGACCTGAATTTCAATAGGAAAACATTAAAAAAAAAAAATAGAGCTGAATAGAAATGATTTTATACAAGAATTGGTTGGATTAGATGCATTTCGGCTATTGAAATGAATAAAAATATTTTAAAAGGATTTTAAAAGGCTGCCTTTGCAGAACTTTTAGGTTTACCTGCTGCACATTCAATTGCCTGTCTTAAACACAATAATTTCTCAATTAATCTACTACACATGAATTTGCTTATCCTAAATCACTCACATAGTCACCACAGCTGCGTGTCCCCTCTGGACAGAAAGTTTGAATGAACAATTATAACTTATTTCTATTTTCTTCTGAGGAACATTTCACCATGTGAGGCAACTACACTTGAAGGGTCATTTTTTGAGCTGGTTCTGAGCTGAGTTCTCTACAAAATTGTTTTATATATTTTGCAGGGTAAATTGAAACAACTTTGTTTACCATAAGGCTTACTGAAGAGATGATTATTAAGATAGGTCACTCGTCATACACTGAAACTTTTTTTTTTTCAGATAAGGCTGCAAATGAAGCAGTTTAAATTAGGCAAATGTCAGTATGTTGCAGACATCACGATGTGAGTATTATATATATAAATGGAACCATTCTTATAGAAAACGTAAAAAATGCGACAGAATCAAAACAGAACCTTGTGTCTGTAAGAATAAAATCTTCACTACATTATGAAAATTCAAGTCCATTAAATATTTTGGCTACATTTACTATGTCCCTTAAATTATACACTGAGGTCAAAAATTATGTTTAAAGTGTCGGTAATTCTTGAGCACTTAAGTTAATTTGAGGCTTGTGAAAACCTCTCCTCAAATCCGTATTCCTTTAGGCAACATTTTATTTTCTTAAAACTGCCAACCTTTCACTACATACAGAATACATTTGTCAGGATATTCAGGTCTTGACCTGCACCATCACAGCTGGATTATAAATTCTGAACAACTCAAAATTAACTCAACCTATTCACTATTTTATGGTGTTAACAATGATGACAACTAGGGATACCTTAAGCATCCAGAACTGGGAGGGATAGGAGTCCCTGTGGAATGGGTTTAGGGATGAGTCAATTCTGGAAGAAATGAATGATTGTACTATTGAAAGAGGCCCCTAGCTGCAGACTGCTTTCAGGATACCCTGAGCACAGAATACTGCCAGCATTTCCTATTGCATGTGAATATGGGTGGCAATTTTCTCGCCTTGGCCAGAAGATTCTGTTTCTGATGAATGAAGACATACCTTGGTCACACAAACTTTGTTGTGCGTCAAAATATAGAAAAAAATGTTAAGAGTTTTTTGCTAAGGGAACCTGCAAATAGTAGTCTTGTTGAAGACAGACTGCTGGAAACACAAAAAAGTTTTCACCATGCCATGGGAGTTATTTTTTCCCTTGTTTGTTTTAATTTGGTTTATTTGTTTGCTTCGGAGGTTTTTTTTGTTTCTTGGGGAAGGGTGTCTGGAGAGGGAAGTTGTTTATTTACTTTTATTTTTAAAGATTTTAGAATCTACTTCTTCTCTCAAGATTTTAAACTAAAGGAATTTTAAAAGCAACATGTAAGCTTCATCCTGCTGGCAATTATTTTGGGGCATAATTTGCAGAGTAGGACTTTCTACAGTACAAATTAATCTCACTTGTGTTTTAGACAGAGCTTTCTTCAATATACCCTAAACAGACAAGGATCACAACAACCAGTGGTCACAACATCAGTGAAGCACCTATTACAAGTGGAAGGTAAAACTCAGTGATGCTTTGTCCCACATTTTTATGCATGAGCGACCAAAGATGTTTCCACTGCATGTGTCTGTATTGCTGGTATTAAGATGAAAGAGTAAAAATGACATAATCACTAATTATTGTGTTACCAAAGGTTCTTAAATTTGACAAAGACAAGCATTTGAAAAGAACTTGCACAAAAACTCGTCGTTATTGTTTTACTAAATATAAAAAAGAGATAAGAATGCCAATGATAAAAAAGCAAGAGTAAGAAACGGTGAAGATTATTCCACTTATAGGAATACAGTATGAAATAGGATATTGCAGATGACCTCATTAAAATTGAAGCAGTGTTCTGTGGAAATAATGATTTCATATTTTTAGAGAGGAGCTTGAAATGAAGCTTGTGTGTTTCTGCATGTAACTTCACTTATAGGAAAGTACACTTACCTGCTGTAAGTACATAGCTAATCACAGGCTTGTCCTTCAAGATATGAAACATCAAATAAATTGGGAAGAACATCTCAAATGATAAAGTTATGTAAACCTCATAGTTTTTTGTTCTGTAGGATACAAGCATGGATCTTTATATGCAAAGTGGGTATTGTGCAGAACAAGCTCTGAAATGTAAACTGCTTAAATAATCAGACTGAAGCTGCCTGATCTTCAGAAATATGATTTGGAAGACAAAAGCTGGAGATTTAGCAAATTTCTATTGCAGTGCTAATATATGTGAGCAGCAGTAGATCACTGAGAATATTTCAACCAAAGCATGACTTTCCATTAATACCAGCTGAGACAAAAAGAGAAATTTAATATATGATAATAGAAAGAACAGATGCAAAACCCATTCTTAGTCCTGAAGCACAGATGACAATATAATAAACCCATGCAATATGTGTTTGAGAATACTGCATCAATTTCCTTTATTATTTGAATGGAGACCCACATCCAACATAAAAATTCTTAAGACCTTTCTGAAGTTCTGTATATTACAAAGGATGACTATTATTGGGGGAAACAGTGATGATAATTTCTCATGTGTTACCACGCACAGAATCACTTTGTTTCATAATTCTTCAAAATTTTCCACAACTGTCAGGTGCAATATTGATTATTTAAGTTAGTTTTTAGCATTATCTAGAATTATCGGATAAAATAGAAATATCTATAGTTCTTTTAACTGCATACTGATTGACTTCTGCCTAATATTGTATAGCAGGAAAAAAAAATAGATTAATGTATTTAGGGACAACTCTGCATTTGCACATAGTCTTACTGGCATTAATGAAGTCCTGTTTATGTTTGAAAGTCTAATTCACTAGAAACTGCCTAAAATTTACAACCAAGTTAAAAGTGAAATCTGTCTAGGTTATTATACTCTTCTTATATGACAAATTACTCTAAAAAATAGTCAATGAACAACATATTTTTTAAAAAATAAGGATCAATAAATAATGCAGCTTTGTAGGGGGAAAAAAAGCTCAATTTTTTAAACTGGTATCTAAAAAAAATGCTTAATCGAGACTTTCCATTGCAAAAATTCACCATAATGCTGAAACTCCATGACATTTAAAGCCAGTAAACAAACCATGAAAATTAAGCATTTGGATTATCCTTTAAATGTTAGATGTAAGCTAATTTCACTTAGGATCAAACCTTTTGAAATTAAAGAGTGTGTTCATGTAAATGTTTAATTGCTCTCTTGTTATTACAATGATTGTATATTCAAGGTAGCTTAGCATTAATTTGGATACTAGAATTGTCTCTATATTTTGTTGCTACAGCAAAATAATAAAAAAAAAATTTCCTTTAGAATCAGTGCAATCAATTGGGAAAATATCTTCTCTGTTTGTCAGAGGACACATGTTTTTCAGTAGTTATGGGAACAGAGAGTACAATCAGAATAACATAATAAAATAAAGAAAGAGCTCTGTTCTACTGGGTAGGTGTTTTCGTTTTTTCCTTTGTGTATTTAAAACACTGTAAGTATGACTTTGTTTTACTATTTCTGCTTTAACGAATCCTACTCTGTCAGGCTTTTCTTTATTTATGAAGAACCAAAAGAGAAATGTGAAGTGAACATGCAGTTTCTGACCATTGGGAGCTGTAAGTGCACGTGCAACAGAGCTGCTGCAAACAGCAGGTCATTTGTGAAACAGCTGAAAGTTTTCTTTTTCCTTGGCTCTCCTGATATGGTTCAATATAATTTTCCCTTGATTTTGCTGTTCTGTTCTGTTGGAAAGATGAGTTAAAGCAGTGTTGGAGTATCAGTGCTGTTGTTAACAGTCACATTTCATTCAGCCATTCACCAGGTGAGGACATATTGTCTTCTGTCACATGTAACCCTCTGTACCACCACCTTCATGAAATCTTAAGTGTGATGAGACAAAGATCAAACAAAAACATTACAGAATACTTCAGCTGCAAAGACTTCAGTTGACTTCTAAAGTCACATATTTTAACCTCTATGCTAAAAACACTCCAACCTCCCTCACAATAAATTGTGCCTCTTTGGTTTTTTACAGGGAGGTTTAAGGAAGTTAATTTTCTTTGTGTGTGTTTCTAGAGAAATGCACCAAATCAAAATAAGAGAGAAGTGTGATTAGGAATACTGGGTTTTAAATTAGGGCATTGCTAAAACAGGCATGTCAGAAACTCAGTATAAGGAAAATAATGAGTTGAAAACCTTAGTATCAACAAACATTATATAGAAGACAGCAAAACACTGCTGGAGAAGTGTCCTGTGTTTAAGAAGGCTCATCTAATAAGTTACTTGCAGCAAGGATTCACATTCCAAACTTAAACAGAAAAAAACCTGGTATTAGACCTATAATAGTGACAACTTGACCAGGTGCAAAAGACTGTGAAATGCTAAGGCAGATGAAACTGCAAGGGCAGAAATCAGAGCAGGACTGAGAGACTTCAATTATTTTTAGACAGATGAGGTAAATGTCACAGTGCTCTCACATCAAATTTGTTTTTATAAAGGACACAATATTAGCAGAGAGAAGTATCAGGATTTTCCATGCAAAACAGTGCACATGCTCTTTGCTGTCCTGTGCCTCTCAGTGTCCCTTTTCCTCACACCTTTGGCTCTTGGAAAAAGAGCTTTTTCAGACTCCTGCAACTGAATCCTGCTGCAGAGGAAACGAGAACTGCACAGACAAAAAATACAATTACAAATGAAAAACTGCTGTAATTGCACTGTGACATAGGAAAAGGAGAATGACATCCAAGGAGAGTTTGTCTTGAAGACATGGAAATAGCAGCAGTTCTTTGAGTGGGATTTGGAAAGAGCGAGTCACTGAAATTTGGTTTCAGGCTGGAACAAAGGCCCTGTGCTGGCTATGTTGGATATTATTGTCACCTCCAGTTCTAGGTTACCATATGGACAGAAGCAAAACAGCATACAGATTAGCTAGTGAGAGAATAAAATCTAAAACTAGTTGATCTTAATTCCTGAGGATGTTAGGGGAATATTTTGCTATAGATGAGGTGCACCTTTATGAACTCTGAAAATTAGCTATACTGTTTTACATTCATGATTCTGCTTTAAGTACAAAGAAATTGTAACAAATAAGGTGTAAATCAATAGTTGGCTTTGTTTGTTTTATCTAACTCTTTACACATAAATTAATCACATTGTAAAATTGAGGTGTCATTTTCCTTTCTTAAACCCTAACTAAATCTTGTCATTATGTAAATAAACATCTGCTCCTTAAAACACAACTAGAAAACAACCCACATTTACTACAGGATAACAGGATTAAAAGGTATTGCAACATTATTTGGCTTTTGCTTTATTTGCTTCAGCATCATCAAGGTCTGAAAGCACTGAATTTCACTGTGATTAATGTTGCAACTAACATGTTTCTTCAGATTTTAGGAACCACAAAAAGAATCAGTGTATTACAAATCACAGCTGTTAATATGTAGCACGTTTAAGGTAGCTACTCCCTTTAAAAGAATAACCTCCAGTGTGATCTGATTACATAGATTTAAAAGATCAGAAGCACAAGGACACAAGAGAAAGCACGGCTGAACAAGAGCACTTGACCACAATCCAGCAACCCAAATCAGGTACAGAGAAACACAATGAAGTGCACATCTTCAGGTGAAAGTGCTCGTGCTCACACCTGTTTATCTTACTGGAGTTGTTTACCAGGGGAATGAAATGCTTCCATTTTATGGTTTTATTTTCTGCTAGGAGTTTGCTAAGATGTGGAGTTGGCATTCATCACTTCAGTAATGTCAAGAAAAGAAAGAGGAAAACAGAGAATAAATGGAAGAGGTCCAAGTATTTCAGACAGGGTTTCTGAAAGATTAATGAAATTCCACTTAAAAAATACTATAGAAGTGGGCCAAATTATGTAGGAATACAGTGGCTATAAATCTGAAATATCTGCTGGACCAATAAATATTTCTTAAATTATATGACTATGGTGAAATGCCAGTGGTGTTTGCATCCACTACAGGGCACAGGAATTTGCACAAGGTTCCATTATGGGGAAGGATACTCCAAAGCCAAACTTCTAAACAAGAGTCATAAATAATCTGTAGGGGTTGCATGAGATCTGAGAAGAGAAGCAGTCTTCTAGCGATTATAATGACAGACAGAAATATAAAATTTTCAAGAGGGAAGAAAACACGAATTAAGACATATTTTGAAGTCCTTAATCATGAGAAAAGTACAAATTCTTTCAAGTGGTCCTTCTGTTTGGATGAAGGTGATTGTAAATCACTGTAAAAATCTAAAGATATGTCTAACATTTCAAAATGCTACAGAAATGGTTTCAAGGCTTCCAAATGCAAGATCAAGAAAGATATTATTACAGTTTGAAGGTTCCATACAACAAGAGAAAACAATGCTTCTTATTCTGTTACAACACATTTTCTGATACATTTGGGATAGGGGGGACAAAAAAAAAAGAAAAACAGAAGCTGCTCATAATTCTCCACATTATCATGCACATGCAGCAAACTAGCTCTTTGGTCTGTGCTTTATTTCCTTTTCCCCTGGAGAGAATGCAGACCACGCAGCTTTCCAAACACAGCAATATTGCATGATAGACAGAAAAAACATAATTGTTTTCTCCTGCTTTGAAGAGATGGGACTTTAACCTAATATGCAAGGAGCTGATTCAACTGAATATGAGATTTTCCTTATTGTATCTAGAAAATGCACATGCTTATTTTGAGGATAGGTCAAAATTGTTGGAATTCCCTCAAGGGGCTGTGGATTTTTTTTAATGCTGTGTCCAGGAATAAAAATGAAGATAGATCCTGAAATAATTTTTTCAGATGGTAAAATTAAGCAGCACTAAGGCTGAGTATAGACATCTTTTAAAAAGGGTTGGTCAATACTAGAGCATACCTTTGACAAAGTGGTTATTTCTGATAAGAAACAAAATAACTGAAAAATTCCTGTCTTATATATAAATCGAGAAGGTAGATAAGTAATAAACTTTTGAACAATATGTAAAGTTTTTCATCTCTCTAAAATAGTTTTTTATGATTTGTCTTGGACTTTAGTATATTTCTTCAAGTAAAAGTAGCAATATCTTTCAAGCTTTCTTTAATTTAAAACTTCTAAACACCTAATGGAAACGGTAAGGTATTTGTTTATCCAATAGCTGGATTTATAAGTGCTGAAAATAGCTCTATTTTTCTTTTTTACCTCTTATGTTATTGACAGTAAGAAAGAGAAAGCACTTCATACAGTTTTTCTTACACCAGTCAATTTCTGCTTATGGCCTCAAGTCTTGCTGTGATAATCTTGCACTTCTTTGTACACCAAAATATTTTAAATTAAGGGTAATCACTAAAAATACAGAATTTTGTAGCAGAAATTCATAGTCTCTTTTGATGTTCTTTCATAGCCATTGTCCTTTAATGCAGCCTTTACTTCTAAGCTATATAACAAAGACCTAGACCACAACAACTTAAATTAACACTATTTACAAGTTTTCTTTAACAGGGACAGAATGGAAAGACATTTCTTTTTCTGTGAACATGGAAGCATTACTGTATTTCATTCCAGGTTCAAGTGGCATAAATGTTATGTTTCACAATTATTAAAAGCATTTCTTTGGCGAGTAGTAGAAGTACAATGTAGTTGTCATGCTCTAGGATCGTGCTCTTTTCTTAAATCTCATTTACTCTCCACAGGATTTCAGAGAGCAGAGTATAATAGTGTAATAATTGTATGAAAACAGTTTTGGTTTTTGGTCTTAGTGGTGTTTTAAAACATAAAATCTATGAAACAAACCCCTCATCACCCCTTCTGAGAAGATTCCTCAAAAAAAGAATTCACATTAGGAGCCAAAAATGGAGATTTATACCACACTTCTCACTGGCAGCATACAGGTGGCACCACTGAAGAATTTGCAAGTCCCAAAGACAAAGCTGAAAAATTCTCATTCTACACAGTGTAATTATGAACACTGGATAGTTTTTCCAATGATAGTCACAACACTAAAAGTGAACCATTAAAAGACATTATTCTTTGATACAAATCTCAAAATGGAAATTAATTTAAAGAGCATGCTGGTAGGAGTTTCTTTATGATAGCTGCATGACACTCAGAAAATTATGGCTACTATATCAAATGAAAGAGCAAACAAACTGCTGTAAGCCATCATTCAATTGCCACTGGGAACACAATGTCCTGCAGCACGTCCAGTGACCTTGGCAGGCTGTGGTGAAAGCCAATACCGGCAATTGTGCCTGGGATATCCTGACATGACATAGAACCTCCAGATTAAATAGTCTTAATTCTACTGTAAGAAACTGTCTTTTTTTGGCAAGCTTTTTTGCATGATTTTGGTAAAATGTGTCTAAATTTGGATGACTTTTTTTGCTTTCCAAGTTGTTCTTACACAGAGCAGAGCACAGCACACCTCCTGTGCTTGCTTTACACATTGTACAAGCCATTCAAGTGTAACCTGAAGGGATTTGCAGCTACTTCACATTCTTTATCTGCATCCACAGACCACTAAGACAACTGTGTAGTCTGAGGGAAAACAGACCACATGACATGAGGGCAGAATATATCTCAAGTGATTAGAGAAGAATAAAAAATTCTTGAAGCTTATACAACATAACAACAATGCTCTCTTCTCTCTATTTTCTATCTTCCATGCCAAAACATCAAAATTCCAAACTGAACAAAGATGGTTTTATTTTAAAACTCATTAAAAAAATCTGCTAGCAGCCACGCATTCAAAACCTAAACATTCAAGGGAATAGCTGTTTTCTGCCTAATCCTGACCAACACATCTGCATGAGCTTGAAATAGTGATTAATGGACAGAACCTCACCAACTCCATGAAAATAGAAGATTCTTAAGGGAACTGTGTAGATCTCCCAAATCTGTTACCGAAGCCAGTGTTTCAAAGGTCAGAAACCAGTTTGATGGTAGCCACAAAGCCACTCCAGCTTAGCAATGCTACTGCTCATCCTTGTTCTAAATGCTGGAACCCCTAATGTTTTCCCATGCAGAAAATAAAAGAAGAGATTTTTGTAGAAAACATAGGAGACAGATGAGACACAGAGGAACAAAGACATGGGAGCTGTGGTAGGATAAAAGAAAGGCTCCATTAAAAATATTTTTTTGAAGTAGTTTTAATCAGGAGAAACCTATATCAGGTATTAGACTTTTAAGTTAGAAGCAATCCAAATATCGTGAAAGTGCTGTAAATAGAAACAGAATGGATCAGGTCCAAATTTTCAAAGAGTAGGATTATACATGCTTCAGTAAAAGGACTTTCAGCTTGGGGATATTCTTCTGATGGGTATGAATTTATTTCATATTTTGCAATAGTACTGCACTAAGTAACATAGATATTAAATTATTTTCTTCATGTCATTCACTACATTTGCCTTGTGTTTTCTGTCTTTACTACATTTCAGCAGCTTACAGAAAGGCAGAGCAGTGGAAAATACAACCCGAGATTTTTCAGTGCTTTCCACATTGCTTCCAAATACAATTTAAGCTGAGGATGTCAATCCCTAAGGCGTTAAACATCTGCACTCCTTGGACCTTGGTGACCACATGTTCCCTCGTGTTTACACAATTCTTTTCACGAATCAAACCTTATGCTTGAAGCTGAAATTGCCTAAAGCAGTGTATTTTCAGGAAGGGGTTTTTAACTTTGTTATTTACTTTTCTTTCTCCAAAGGTTTGCCAGAAAGTGTCTCTATTTTTTTTTTTTTCCCCAAACTGCAGATCTGGAGGTAAGCATGAAAATAAGCAATATATAGTGGGATATTGCTTGGGATGCTACAAAGGTTTGATGCTGTTTGGACCCAACCCATCTATTACGTAGGTGTTTATCGTGTGCTAAATTTTGTAAATAGGATACATTTCAAAGCAATGTACTACTCTAAATTATGTTTTAGGTGAAAAAATTGTAGTCGAAAATGCATTTTTGCATTTCACACCTGACATGGACCATTAACTAGTGAGAGATAATAAAAAAATTCACTCATTTGCAATACCATAGCAAGGATTCCAGCTGCTGAACTATGTAAGTATCAAGAAATCGAGGTCTTGGCCTCCAGGCAGGAAACCTCTGGACACTTCCCAATTCACCAAAACATGGTGTTTTTAAAGCATTATTTTTATGAAGACAAGGCCCTTACTGATTAGTCCTTTTCACCAATTAAATCAATAGACTCACTTGAAAACACAACACACAAAAGAGATTACTGTAAGAGGTAAATGGGATTTATATTTCACAGCATGAACAGTAAATCTGAGAAACAATAAAGTGGAACTAGTAGGAATAGGTCATTCATTCACAGCCACAATGTGCCGGGTTCAGGAAATTGCAGGAGAATACATTATTTTCTATAGTTTAACAGAAATTTAAACAGAATGAAACTGGCACTTACAGCCTTTACTTTTTGGTATGGGCTTTTTGTGAACACAACAGTTGCTGTACTGTGCAATACAGTTTGCATCCCTATCATCATTAGATTCCAGGCTTCATTTCAGTTGTTGAAATAAATATTACCTTAAAGGGCAGGACATCAACATAGCACCTTAATTTATAAGACTGAGGATGAAAGGATTATTTGATTTTGTGACTTGATTTACAGCTAAGTGGGATTTTCCTTACACCAGTGACAGTACCAAAAACCGAAATAAATGGAACTGCAATTTAAAAGAAAGTTGAGATTTCAAACTTGCCGAATAATTAGCATGGTCAGAAAAATGAATTATATATTCATTGTGAGTACAGTCTCTTACTTATTACGAAGTATCTAGAAAGATTAAACATAGTAACTCTGAGAAAATACAAACCTGTTCTGACATTCATTGCAACATAAAAAGGCTTTATTATGGTGGCAGACAAAGCATTCTTTCATTTGACAAAATTTCCATTACACAGATTTTTTTATACATCTTCCAATTTTTTAGCACGGCAATATGGTGTCCTATATGCTTTGGCAGAAAATCATATTATTTATGATTAAATTTGCAAAGGGTATTATTAAAAAAAAGGAGTTTGAATTCACAGCTTCTGATAAACAGAGAATAAACTCAAGATGAAAATTCAGTAAGCTTGTGAATTATGCTCAGAGGCTTTCAATGCATTGCTCAGTAATAGTAAAATCTGTGGAAGTGACCACAAATTAGTAAACTCCACGGTTCTAATCCCTTGTCTACAGTGCACAAATAACTGCCTCCCTCTTATATGTATAAAGAATTTAGGAATCAGAACAATCAGTATGAGCAGTATTGGCAAAGCCAGTTTTAAAGGTTTCCTCATTTCAGGTATCCATTTATACCTCTTGCAGGACTAATTTGTCTGCAGTGTACTGATAAAAGCTGGCGTTCATAAAAAGTTTAGTCAAAGGAAAGAAAAATTTGGAACATTATTTCACAGTTTGAATTATCATCATATTTTTGTTATAAGCTGGTTAAAACTTTTAATTAAGATCTTGATTAGCCCAGGCCTGTGATGCACATTGGTTATATTAAAATTTTGTTATGCTTTCATCCAAAAGTTTTGTATAGAACTAAAACAATCATGCCTGACTTGCTCTCTAAAATATGAAAATTCTTTACACAAGTTACTCTTGTACAAATGCTTCAAATTTCTAGCCTCATGAGATTTCCCACAGACATTGAAAAACTTGTGCCATTCACAGACTTACCATGTGGTAGATGCAATTCCTGCATGAAAAAGATACAGGGAATTTACAGAATAGCTGGAAAGTGACAACACAGTGACATAAAATCATGGTTATTATATAAATCTGCAGATTTTAAGTTATTTTGGTTTGAAATTAAAATAATAATATTGAGTAGTGGAAACCTTAGTAGAGCTTATCTCTCATGTCCATGTTAAAAACAGGAAATCCAGATTTTTATTCAGCTAAAAGTCAATTTTCATGGTTTCTGTTCATTTATGACATGTAAAATTAGGAAATATTATCTGGATCTTTCCTCTTCTTCTTTAAGGAGATTAGACGAACAAAATTAATTTTGTCTGGTCTCTTGTAAAGCTACCACATTTATTCAGCGCAAACAAGTGAGATTTGCAAACACTTCCAGTTCTGTCAAGGTACATTTAAAAATTTTAAGTGCCTTGTGGACATCCAGGAATTCAATTTGTGCTCTGAGGAATTGGGAAATTTCCACTTTAAGAATGGTAGAAATATTTCCTTATCTATTTGAGAGCTGGAAGTTACTTTTGGGAAAAATCCTAGAACTATTCTTACTGTTGCTTTGTTAGAAAAAAAAATATTTAAGACAGGAGCAGGAGAGCATGAAGCTCTAACTCATCAAGCTAAACACAGAGCAAGATGGAAGGCAGAGCTGAGGTCAAGAGCCTAAGAGGAACGGAAACCATGGCTGAAATGAAGAATGTCCATCAGAAGACAGCACTGCTTTTAGGTCCCATGATGGAAAAAGAGAACTCTTACATGGGGTCATATGGAGGACACTTGAAGAAAAGACTGCATTAAGTCTGGATGTGAACAAATCTGTTTCCTTTTAATGCATCAGCTACACTAATGGTAGAAACGTTTGCAACCTAAAGTACTTTTAGTCCCTTTCAGAATATACAAAGTGTAATACAGTGGAAAACCAAGTGTGTCTCGGAGTAATCTTGTGTGCCACACTTTCAGGGAGAGCTTTTAAAAGGGTTATATGTGACTTTTTAAAAATGCATGTACAAAATTGGAAGCAAACCTTAGATCAAAGGAATGGAATATATATTGCACCTTTCTTTGGAAGCATGGAAAGGTTTGCAGCCTGGTTCCTCCACAGGATGTTTATGAGATTCGCAAAGCTGTGGGTTGTTATTATTAGATCGACAATTCTAGTTCTGGGATCAGAGCCGGCTTTGCTCTGAAATGGATTTTAACTGTATCTCCATTGGTTTCTAGCCCATGCAAACACAAACTGAGAATCCCTAAATCCCACAAAATCTTACACAATTTACCTGCATTCTCCACATCCCTGAATAGACTCAAATGTAGTGCCCTTTTCTTATCACCTTAATAACTTAATGAATGACAGAGAAAATATGTAATTATTTTTCTGTCTTTCTATGGAAAGACATAAACCCCAGTATTTTAATCTCTAAAAAGTAATTAAACTGAGATGCAAAGAATTATTCAATTTTTTCCTAAGTTTTAAGCAAAATAATGATTATATGACGATTTACCACTAACATCAGGAATATTTCCAAGTGGTTTAGAAAATGCTTACTCTATATATAACATGGATATGAGGAAGAAAAGCACCATGTCTTAACTTATGTTCATTTCCTAGACCAGGACAAAGTATGCAGTCCATTAATCTTGCCTTTAAAGTAATTTTAGCAATGAGTAACAAGAATAACACTCTATATTTTTATGCCAATAACCTCAATGCAGTTAAACCAGTGAAATGACAAATACACAACAAAATGAAAGGAAAATTTTGCCTAAAATATTGTCTAAAAGTCAGGTTTTTTTAAACTGAGATATCTATATTTAATTTCTGGTACTGAAAGAAATGGCACTACAGATCAAACCAGTCTAACATGTGTTTCTGCTTTCACTTTCAAACATATTAATGAATGGCAAAGTGACTAAAGGTAGAAGTTTTCACCACAAAACTGGGTCAAAATTCTACATTAAAAATATTTTTTTATATTTGCTGTATTTTGCTATATTTTTAAGAAGTCATGGCATAAGTAATCTTTGATTTATGCTCATGAGAAACATATAAATAGATTTACAGATATCCCATCTACTACTTTTGTGAAAACTGACTAGAAAAATAATTTTACACTGCTCTTACACACAATCCAACCAGTGCTGCCACCCCTTCTACACAGCAGATTCAAAAACCCCTTCTAAAAATACATTGCAAAGCTCGTGCCACTAAAACATGTGACTTATACTCTATTAGTAGCAGCATTAGGGCAAGCATGCTATTTGCTGACCTGGATAGAATATTTTTGCACAGCTAAACATTTTGCTGTGGCCACCACTCCTTTCTTGTTAAATTTCTACCCATGTTCCAGTCAGTATGAAGTGCTCACAATGCATCAATGAATAGTATTTGCTGGCAGGAAACCCCTCAATTTAAACACAAAATTCACATTCTAATCCAAGACTTTGTCATGAATTTATAAGAATAGAAGTCTGATATATGCAAGATTCATTTCTCACAACTGACACTATCAACCTTAGTTGATAGTTTTCATAAAAGGGTATAGCTTGAGTAATTGGCAAAGAAATTCACAGACGTGATTTAGAATACAGTTGAAAAGAAGGAACTCACTTTTATACAATTCTAAATTGATTACAGAACATTCACAAACAAGTGAATTGATAAATTATTTAATATTTTACTGCATAAAATTGAATAAGATTGTATCTATATGTATTAAATAATAAGCTACATGACACTTCTGCCATTATTTAATTGATAAAATGAGCACTCAGGAAATGATCAGTCTTTTTATGTCAAAGTGCTCAGAGTAAGTGATGGTGATGATGACAAAGATGACAGATATTTTTCTCCCTTCTTAGTATAAGTTTGACAACACCAGCATACCTTAGATTTATGAAATATGACATCATTAAAATCTCAATATTTCATCATAAATACTTCAATTTAGAACAGATTCAAAAATTGTTTATGTCTCTCCACTGAGGAACTCAGATATAAATGACATTAAAATTAATATATGAACTTCACCAAAGGTTTCCTAACAGAGGTAGGCATTTCAGCATCAGTGGAGAAATGCCTCAAGCATTAAGCTCAAATGCTGCTTAAAAAAAACTTCTCCCTTGCTCAGCTGGTTCCTGGTATCCTGCACCCATGTTGCTCACCCCTTGGGTCTGGGCTCAGATCATCTGTGCTTAGGAGCTCACAGTCAAGGGATCAAATTTTAGAGCAGTTCATCATTAGATGAAATCGGTCTACAGCACATGACCACCTTTTAATTAACATTATTTCGCAGCTTGCAGGGGCTTTCTGAGAGAATGCTCAAAGATGTAAGACTTTTCTTGGTATGAATATTTCACCTGCAGCTCTGGAACATTTTCTACTGTGCTAAAAATGTAATAATATTTAAAAAAAAACCAAGCAGCAACAAAAAAACCCACCAAAAAACCAAACAAACAAAACCACCAAAACCCAACCAACCAAACTAAAACCAACAACAACAACAACAACAACAACAACAAAAACCCACCCAAACAAAAAAACAAACAAACAAAAAAACCAAACCAAACAAACAAAAAAAAAGCAACAAAAAAACCAAAACAAACAAAAAAAACCCAACCAAACAAAAACAACCCCCCCCCCAAAAAAAAAAAAATACAAATCTTCCCTGACGTAGGAAAAACATGACTCTATCCTCTAGGTGGGCACTCAAGACATGGAAACCAGTCTGCAGTATCCATGCTCCAAGAAATTAATCCTCTATTTTAAAATTGGCCAAACTAGGCTTAAGGACCTCACCACGAAGCTTCCCATATTTCCTTTATGACTGACCTGAAAGTTCCCTCTTTGCTCTGAGCTGGGAAATGAGAGGGCCCAGGGTCCCAGCCTGCTGTGATATCCATAGAGCCCTCCTCTGCCCTAAGCTCTGTGCCATGACTTACATGGCCTGATGTGGCCATAAGCTGGGCCAAATAATACTTGTTCCTAAGTCAATTATTTGAAAACAGAACTGGTAATGTGAGAATTACTGTGATACTGTTAACTTTGTGGAGAATTGAAGTGTTTGCAGCATCTGTAAAACTGATGGATTGTTTCTCATAGAGCCATCAGGTCTGTAGCAAATACAGCTTTTATGGGCAGGAAAGCAGCAAGGTCAAACAGCTGGGAAGGGTACACTGGAAACACAACTGACTTCCAGGGGAATAATCCATGCCCTGGAAGGTACTAGTTGTTTCTTTGAAAAGAGACCAGATGTGAAAATATATTAAAAAATCATCCATTCTTTTTAACAACTTCCTGTACCTAAGATGAATAGAATGAACAGAAAGACTCAGAAAAATATTACAAGGTTTTAGGTTTGCATTTAAAGAGGATTCAGCAGAGATATATGCTTTTCAAATAGGATACTACAACCTAAAATACCTGCTCAGGTCTTCCCAAATGTACAAAGGATACCCAGAATGTCTGTGTTACCACAGCTAAATCTCATAAATTACAAAAAACCAAAGAGGCAACTGTGTTTATTTGTTTATCTACTCTAGCGTGAAACAATTACAATGTAAGAAAAAGCAACATTCATTTGAATTCTACTTTCTATTCTCATCCTTCCATGTTCTCAGTTCATATTTTTGTCATTGAATTGGCAAAGGAAAAGGCAAATAAACTTCCTCAGAGGATGCATTTCTCTGCAGTATAGAAAGTATCTGAAGCTATTTAAAGTGAAAGTCTGATGAAAATTTCCCTGGCAAAAAAATTCTGAAAAAATATAACTTTTGATTTTGAGACTACATCAAATAACATTCTGTCAGATCTTGTAAAGAGCTAAGAGACTGTGAAAATCACATGAGTTTATGATACAGCCTGGTTTGAGATAATCTTTGGTTCTGATTACAGCTTGTCATCATAGAGGAAACATTAACTGTAACAGTAAAACACAAGTTTCTTGCCCAGCTAGGAAAGGTGGCTTGACTTTGGCTATTGCCCAACCAAACAGCTGTAATTGAAGTGCTAGAAAATTGTGTTAAGTAAATATAAAACTAGATAATTATTACAGACCTATGTTTAATTCCTGGCGTTGTTTGTCTTCCTGTGTGACCTTCAATAAGGCATTTAATCTCTTTCTGTATAAAACTGTAAATAGCTATCTGAGAAGGACTATGGGATACCAGCAGGCATATAAACAGCTAGAGAAAAAAGTGACATAAATTATGCATCTGTTTTACGAAAAGCTGGCCTCCAATTGAGTAAATAGAGCTTTTCAGTCTGAATTATAGTGTCTGCACAATATTTTCTTTATAATGAATTCATTTTATTGAATAAATGCATTATGTTAGCCAAACACCAGGAAAATGGTGTCAACCACACCTTCCATCATTTATGATGAAATTACAGTCCCTCTTATTAAAATCAGAGTTTTAATACTATTCCTAACATCTTTTAAATATGTCTCTTCAAGGTAGAGTGTTACTAGACCTCATACTCTGACAAAAAAAAAGTGCTAAAATGGAAAGTGTTCTAAGTCTACTTAAAACCAAGTTTCACGTTTATCCTTTTACTTGAATAACCCCATGCCAGTCAGTCCATACTGGCAGGGCAATGTGGCCTCATCTCAGTACCACTGAAGGTGTGAGCTCCTCTCAGAGCTTGTGCTCTCTGAGCATTCAGGACTGCTTCCTGTGGAAGGCAGAAATTGAAAAGATGACTACAAACACACCACATAAAGAAGAGTGGTGCAATGACAGTAAATTATTTTCCCCTCATTAAAATGGATATAATTATTTTCAAAATTGTTCATGTCTAATAGGTTGCCTTGCTATTTAAAGAATCTTAACTCTGCCATGATGCCATGAAAAGAAATTCATCAAACTACTTTCCTATCTCATTTAGCAATAGGATGCAAATGTAACTAATGTTTCCCTGAAAATTGAGAAAAGTATAAGTAGAGTGCCTAATCAGCATCAGTAATGTTATGTTGGTAATCACTCACTATTAGTCTGAAATTACTTGAGCAAAATAAACAAGCACCTTTTCCAGTTTGCAATGCAGTTTAAGATAACTTTCAAACTGAAAAACATTTTAGCTAAGAGGTGACGAAAACCAGATTCAGATTTTACCTTCTTCCTGCACACACTCCCAGGCCTGATCCTTGCATGGGCTCAGTACAATTTGTGAAAGCAGCTTCAGTGAGTTAAGTTCCTAAATCAAAAACTTATGATTAACCCCCCTATATAATCATGGGTTATACATGTGTGTGTATATATATATATATATATATATATATATAATTGTTTCTGAATACAAAACAGTTGTAGAAAGTTAAGAGCAGTAGTACTAACAGGAAAAGATCTATTTTGCTGCAGAATAAGATATCAACTTCTTCAATGAACCTCTTACATGCAACAATAATCTCAAAATCGGAGACAAAAATTCCCCCTGCTTAAGTTTCTGTTACATATAATCTAAATGAAATAATTCTTTATCTGTTAAGAAATTCCCTGTTCCAAGTCAAAAGCAATACTGCATAGAAATAATCATTAGCATATAAAAATGAGGAAAATAAGAAGGCAGATACATAAAATATAATTTATCTCACTGCAAATCTTATACCAAACATTCGCAGAACATCCTAATTATCTCTTCACTTTTTCTGAAGCTCTTTTAAATAGAATAAGTACTCATATTGGTAGTTCTTGACAACATTTGGCAACACTCCTATATCCCCCAAAATTCCCCAAACACCAAAACAACAAAGAGAAAGCATGGGAGCTTTTTTGAGGATGTTCTAACATGAAAGTAAATTATTTACAGAACCCTGGGAAGATTGACCTTGAATATTTCCAGGGATGGGGCATCCACCATGTCTCTGGGCAACCTGAGCCAGTGTAAACCATTCTTTTATTGTATTTCTTGATGATATGGCAGATATTTAACAACCAGTTTCACTCTTAATCTAGTGTGGCACAGGGAAGCTGGGTATCCACACCCCTGTGCTCCCAGACTCCTCTTGCACAGGAGGGCAGGAAAAGCTCATAAGGGCCATTTCTGGGAGCTGCTGTAAGGTTTTTTTGCCAGATTTGGCAGTACAATTCTTCTTAAAAGAAGCAAGATTGTATTTCTGGAGCAGAAACCTGAAGGGCTCCTCCAACCAACATGATTCATTTTCATCCAGGCAATTTCACTGGATGAACATCTGTCTGTTCAGCTATCATATATTAACATCAGTCATCAACAGTTTAAATTAATTCAGAAGTTTTGCTCCTTGTTTCTATCAGATACGAGTTGGCCTATAATTAAATTTTTCTACAAACCACAAAGCAGCATGCAAAAATAAGTCATGGCACTAAAAGCAACATCAGAGTTTTGAGGTAATCCACAAGACTTTTTTTATATGAGATTCTGAAATGCGAGAATTCAGAACTTCCTGCCACTATCAGATTCATTGCTGGAAAATCAGGATCACTAAGTCACTTGGTTCTAAAAGAACTTTCTGATGGATATAAAACTCAATGCATTTAAGATTTATACTTTAATAAAAAATAAATACTGTGGTTCATAACATTTTTCTCAATAAACAGAATAATTTAGTACTACTACAATACAACATTTTTAAAAATATTGAGATATTATTGAAAATGCATTGCTTGCAATGAAATCCTAACTACTGATAAACAAATGCTTGCAAGACACAGACAGACAGATCAATATTTGAAAGTCTTGTTATTATTATATTCCCCACAATACTTGAAGAGGAAGCTGTTCAAAACTTCACAGCTGCACTTCTTAGCTGCCCACAAGTGTTCAAACTCTTGTTTTGCTGCAACTTTCATGCCTCTGATTTCACTCAAGTTCATCGTTCTTTGCACTTGCATCTTGCCAACTGCTGTGCTCCATGTTCAAGTCTCAGTCAGAGCATGAGTGATCCTAAGGTTTGGTAAGGATTTTAAACTTCCCTTTGCCATAGGAGACATACAGATCAAAAACAATGCACTAGAAACTGGTTGCTTTTATTAAACCATTTTTTCACTAGACTTGCAAGTTTCCTGACTTTTCAGCTCTATCCTATCCAATAAACTTCCTTGTCTGATTCTTACTACTCTGATTAATTCATCAAAGACAATGAAACTTGTTAATGTGCAAAGGCAATGAACTCTGGTACTCTCATATTTCTTTGCAACCCATATTTGCTTAGGTTACTGAATATATGTGAAGCAGTAAATCTCAAAAAATTGTTTATCAGGAGGTGTAGAGATCAACCTGGATGTTAAGCAAGCATAAATTATCTTGAAATTAAAAATTGCCACTAAACTCCTAATAAAGGATGGTTTGCATCTTTTGCTCTGACATCTTAGAGACTTTACCAATGTTAACGAAATCCTGTTCCTACTCTAAAATGACTGTTACTCTATATCTAATTTGAAAAAGCTTTTATTTTAATTTGACACACAATAACAGTTAGGGCTTTTTAGTATCAACTTTGTTATCTTGGTTTAAGTCAAAACCAATATAAACTTATAGCAAATTTAACTGAAAATCATTATCCAGCTAAATATCTTTTATTTCCTGCTTTTCCCATGCTCATCAGGAATGCATAGCTGATGTCTTCACAATGGCATAGAGTAGGAGCCTAGCTTGGTTTAAGTATAAATCCAGCTGTTGGACAAAAGAAGAGAGAGAGCAAGAACAGAAGTAAGCAAGGCAGAGGTGAGTGGGATGGGAAGAGGCAGAGAAAAGGAGAGAGATAAAGGTGGCTAAGGAGGTATGCCTTTCACTCAGTACAAGCAGGAATATATCCTGGCTCTCCAGATTGAACACAAACCCCAAAGCTGAAAAAGCTGTTTGAATTTCCTAATGCCCAGCTCAATGCAGCCATGCTGTTATTTCAGGTTGTCTGAATTGCACCAGTTCAGGTTGCCTAGAAATCACAATGCCTTTACAACAAGCAATGTAAGGGCCCTTTCAGGAAAGAATTTAGACTGTTTCATCTGCTAAGATGAACACCTTTGGGACAGATTCAGAAGAGAGAGTTAGGACAAACATGAAACTCCAATAAGCACACAAACGTCTTCACAATTAATACAACACTGCAGTGATGTAGAACTCTCTAGTGACTGACAAACCCTACAAAAATCCTGAAAAAAAAAATTAAAGATACAAAATAGACTCAGTACCTCCATGTACAGGGTCAGGAAGTCTCCCTGCCTTCACTGATAGCTGGCAGCTGAAGAAGCCCCAAAAAATTAAGTACTCACAGTATCAGATTTACTTAATTATGGATGCACATTAACAGACTACCCATAATTTGGTTAAAAAGTGAAGATTTAATTCTCTGGGTGGAGGAGAGGTAGAAAAATCTGATTCAAGTACTTTTATTTATTGATTTAATAGAACTGTAACTTCTGAAATAAAAAACATTTGTCATGAAGCTAGCTGCCGTGTTATCTTTGTGACAGACCATTTCAGACATACAATGGTAATATGTGCGTCCTTATTCCCTGAATTAGGATCATCAATTCCTTAGCTATTGCCTAGAGTTCTTTTGAAAGTAGAAGGCTTTATTTCCCCATTACAATTTTACACCAATTTTTAGAGGTGGAAAGTACATGTTCTAAATCTGGGACGTTTGTCTCAGATTCCATTACAGAATTTTGTTTTAAAATGCTGACCAATTGTCCCATGATAAAAATCACACTTTAAGGTAAATTGGACAGGGGACTCTGAGAACAGGTCAGTGTTGTGAGGAATGAGTGAACATATCTTCTAATACTAAAAGAAAATTAAATTAAATAGATTAAATGATAATCCTTTAGAAGTTCCAGACTTCTTTGGAAAAAAACAAAACTAGCATCCACTGCAGAGTATTACAAGAGGTGCCAGTGCTCAGTCAACTTCAAAGGGTAAACACCTCAATGATAAAGAATTTACTCACCATGTTCAAGTTTTGACTCAGGAATGCGTATGGCAGAAGCAAAGATCAATTGAAGTTTCCAACCAATCTATTAATCTTCCTGACATATTTGGCTAGATCCTAGAGTTTTTTTCCCCCAGGCTCAGCCTTATTTTCTAACTATTTTCATTTTAGGGTTTTTTCAGGGCGTCACTGCAGGATGTGGCTGTGCCAACCAGAGCTCCCCCATAGAAATGCTCAAGCTCTTGTGCTCTGGGGATTGTTTGTTGTTGTTGTTGTTGTATTTTGTTTTGTTTTAGTAGCATATTTCTGACCCATCAAATTCTAAAGAACTGTTATCTTTCATGCAGTTAAGACGGCTGTGTCATGTAAACATCCTCAGCCCTAAGATAATGAGAAACAAATAAAAAAAATACATGGAAAAGTCATAGTGCTGTCAGGATCAGGTACTGGCTTGTCTCCATCTAATCAGTAGCTGCAGTAGAGATTATATCAAATATGTGAAGCTGAGGAAAAAATCTAAAGATTTGTAAGAAATCACTGAGATTGCTGAAATATTTTCAAATTTAGAAGTGAAAAAACCCCTTGATTTCCAGAATTGAAAATGCTTTGCTCTCTTTAAAGAAAGAAATAGAAAATGAAAGAACTTGAGGTAACAGCAAAGTAGTGTGTTCTCTAGTTAGAGCAATAAAAAAGAAATATACATAATTTTAGTTTGCATAATCATTATAGCTGACCATTCAAGCATAAAAGTGGATTTTCTGCTGGAGCAACAGTTTTAGTCTCTGTTTTTCATCACAAAACTAATTAAAAGTAGAGACAGGTTGAATTGTTATGAAAAAAAAGTTTGGGTATATTTGAATCCTGGTTTAGCCACTAATGCAGTACATCACCCAATATTATTCACTTTTCTTGAGTCTAAGTTATGCCTCAGAAAAAACTCCAAAATTTAGCTGAAATAATTTCACAGGCTCAGAATTCCCCCAAATTATCCCAAAATATGTCTTTTCCCCCACTATGAATTTCTGAAAAATTTCCTTTTTTCTCTTACAGTTGAAAGGCAACATTCCAATGTTGATTTTCTGGGTTGATTCAATTACTGTAAAAGCCATAGAAAGAGTTTGATACAATTTTATGAAACACATACAAACCTCCTCTTAAAAGCTTACTCTGAAATTCAGCCGTGTCACAGCCCCATTTCAGCACACACAAAACTAATGGAAAAATTGCCTGATGTATAAACACAAGCCTGAACTGTGGCTAGCCAAAATGTTTTAAGATCTAATCCACCAAGTTTTCTACTTACTTATTCAGGCATGTGGGTGTAACTTGAAGTATTTTCAGGAGGAAAAAAAAAAATGGAAGAGACGGTGCTGCAGATAAGCCATATCAAAACTCCAGAGAGATTTTAACACAAAGATAAATGGATGGCTGTTAAGAACAATTACTTGATGGAATATAGAGGTGGGGGCCAAAAGATGGGCTACTGGACTGTAATTTTGCAGTTCATATTTCTAGAACTTCAAATCTAAGAAGCAAAATATACTATGCACATGAAAACACACACATTTAGAATCCTTCATACTTCAGGGACTAGTTGAATGTTCCCTCTGGGAACCCAAGACATCCCTCTGGCTTCCCTGGACAGTTCGAGACCCAGGCAGGGGGCTCAGGAGCCTGGGCACAGTGCCCCAAACCCCTATGCCTTTGATTTCAATCCCTGGGAAAAACTACCATCGTTACATGAAGAATTGCAAGTCACAAAAAATAAGTAGTGTATAAGTTAGATTATTACAAGGTAAAAAACTAGGTTTTTAAGATTGTTTATAATAAGGTCTAGAGTCAAGATGGAGGAATCTGGGTGTGTTTTGCTTTTTTTTCTCCTTCTTCCTAGCATCTATCTTTTAGGTTTGGTTTAGAGTAGAACCAGACTGTACAATATAAGTGATAGGTATTGGAAGATAATTGTAAATAATGTTTATGTATAATTATGTATAATATATAATTTTAGTATAAAAAGATAATGCTGCCCCAAGGGTGGGCAGTGTGCCTGAGACTGACCTTGGCTGGTCAGGGAAAGAACTTCTTAGATTAGATAAAATAAACCACCTCTGGAAACCACAGAAGACGTCTCCTGACTCTTTCTCCAGCGCTCGGGCTGGGACACAGAGACTCTAAAACAACACAGGCGGTCGGCTCAGGTTCAACAGAGACACCAGTGACCACAGTTCCCACCCTAGACACACACACAGACATGGGTGTTATTGGTATATTTAGTACCTGGTGTGCTGGGACAAGGTTGGCCAAACCTGAGCTCTGACCCACACATCAGCCCTGCCTATGTGTTGTGACAGCCCTATTAGCCAGGAGTCACAACTACTGGAAAAGATCTTTTGAAAAGAGTTTAAACAATATTTTTTGTGCCATCGTTTTCAAAAGCTCGTGCTATTGTTTTCAGATTATATACTGGGATCATGCAAACACCTAATCTTCCCCTTATAGGAAGAAAATTATTTTACTAAACCCTCTCCCTCCTAAATGTTACAGTTGTGCCTTGGCAAGCCAGGAATTAACACTCCTGTCCAATTGCTAATTAAAAGATATGTCTCAAAAGCTGACATTCTTTCCTGCTTTAAAATGTCAGGGTTTTGGTTTTGTTTTGGCTTTTTTTACATTTTTTTAAATTCCAGATTTGAAAACCACAGGCAATTATTAGGTCATATTAGATTCCAGAAGTTGGATGACATTTGCAATGCCAAATGACTTCTGGTGCTCAAGTCACACAGTCAGTTTGTAGTAATCAGACAAATACTGTGTTATTTAATATAGGATTAAAAGTTCAAGTATATTTCTCCTAAATGGTTACATCCTAGTAAAATAATTTAAATTCTGAAGAAATATGTATTACAATCTAAATCTAAATCTTAATAATAACTAGTTTCATGGCTAAAATTGCTTAAAAAGCAGGATTTAATTTTTAATAAACCTGCCTATAGATACATTTGGTTATATATTCAAAACTTACTGGCATTTTAATAGCTTTATTTGTCATTGTTACAGATTGCTGCTATACACTTACTACAAAGATAAATGCTTTTTTTCATAGATCATCAAAAGAAAGTTATTTAGATTAAAACAACATAGCAACTACAATTGTAGAATCAAACAATAATTTTTTCCACAAATTGTATTGTTTTAGTTATGCCTGGGATCATCTATAAACTTAGAGATGCACATTTTAATGAACAATTATCATATTCCAAGGAGATTAAGAGAAGGATAAAGCACTGACTATAACTGAAAAATAGAAACAAGTGTAGAAACAAAAAGCTAGAATTTTGCAGGTCGGAAGAAGAAAAAAAAATATAGCAAACTGCACATGACTAAGGAGGATCAAATTGATTGCCCTAATTACTTTTATGCAAAATTACCTTTTCAGTACAGAGTATGCCCATTAATTTTTACTAATGGAATTAAGCTTTCTCAATTATCTGTATTTATACAACTCTTACGCTTGGTGCAGATCAATAATGGTCACACAGCAGTGAGCATTATTAAAGTCCTTGACTATCTGGCCAGAGCTTTCCTGTAAATCTCCAGTACAGTCCCAGAAGAAAGACAGTAAATGGAAATATAAACTGAAAGGGAAGAAAAGGAAACTTTTTTTTTTTGGTAACATAACACTAACTCAGGTTTGTTGCATGACACTATCTGCAGTCCTTTTAGAAGGTTAAATAACAAATAACACATAGCTATGCAGTAATAACTGAACAGCTCAGGCTTTAAACCTCCCAAGGAACACTCCTGGCCTGAGATGGGATCCTGCAGCATGATTATTTTTTCACCCTGATTAGCACAATGACCTGCTTGAGCAGGAGGTGACAGATTCGATACATCCATGGTCTGATTCCCTACAGCTAAATTCTCTGCTCTTTCTCAAAGCCAGAGCATCCAGAACATGAAAATTTTTGTGGGAATGGAAATTTAGAGTTTACTTTTAAATTTTGCAGTTCGACTAAAAAGACCAAAATCTATTATCTATATTCTATTATCTATATTCTATTATCTATTATCTAATCTATCTATTATCTATGGTTTTATTTTTTCAATATCCATATTTTTCATATCATTGTCAGTCATTACTTTGCACAACAAAGGTCTGTCCTGTGTCTTGTTAAATAAAAAGACATTTATATCCACTAATATTTTACATGGCTGATGAAATTGGAGGCCAGTTTGGAACCTCCAGGCATATAGTCTGCCAATTCAATACAAAAATAACTTTGTTAACTCAACTTAGAAAATAACGAACATATTATTATATTCCTTCTAGCAGAAATTGAATTTATACTTGTGGGAGAGTGAAAGCTAAGGCCTTGTGTGGGCCAGTAAAGACCAATGCTCACAGACATTGGAATTGACGATATTCCATCACTAAAGTAGTGCTGCATGCCAGCTTGTAAGAGAAACATCTCTACTGCACCTAGTTATTGAATTCAAGGGACATTTAAACAAATGCTTAACTAGCTAGAAATTGTATTTTTAATTCCTGTAGCACAGTCTCAATGAAAATGAAAATGCACATTTTAATTTAAGGTCTAATCCAATTTGCAAAGTGAGTGCTTGATAAATTCTTCTGCTTGTCTAAGCCTACCACATGGTACAGAAATAGTATTAAAAAAATCTTTGTAAATTTTTTTCTTTTTTTTTAGCTTTTTCAGCTTTTAATATATAAATCAAGATAAAAGCTTGCAGACATCACATAGTTTATCCCCATTGCCCATAGCAGATACAGCCTATGAAATAAGTGTCTGAAACAATTTCAAGAGTCTAACTAAAGGTCTGTTTACTCTGTAAAACACTTCAATGTGTCACTACCCATGGACACCACATGTCATGCTGCTTGTAATTCTTCTCACTGAGCTTCCTCCCTTCACCTTCCCTCCCCACTTCCACCTGAGCTGCAGCACCTAAACTAAAGCTTGATTTAATGTCTGGACTCAAATGATGTATTCTGCAGTTTTGGATGTCCTTTCAGAATCCTTTAGATTGCTTCTGCTTGGACAAGAAACTTGAGTCCTGGTTTGGGCATGATATGATTAGCACTATATTAGAACACAAATGTTAGGACACATCCTCTTTAATCCAAATTCCCTCATTCCAGCTGGCACATCAGCCCAAGGAACTCTCCAGTCATGTAGTTTTCAAGGTCATACTGCAACCTCTTGTTTTTGCTGCCAAACTTTCTTACTACTTATTTCTATATTTAGCTTTTCCTCACCTTCAAGTCTTTTGTATAAGCTTCTTGATACAACTTTTAGGTTTCAGGTGCCAAAATTTCCTGGTCTATGTTGCTCAACTGCTTTCATGACTCAACTCATACTAATATAAATACATATATATATATATATGTATATGCATTTATACATATATATGCACTCATAGGCATGAGTATACATACACACATATGTGCAATCTCTTTTACAGGAAAGGAATAAGATTTCCTATTGGTGGCCAAAGCTTCACTGTGCTCAGGTTTTTGAGTACCTAACAATTAAGTGCTGTGAAATTGTTTCTGAGGAAATATTGAGTCTGCCTTAGTTCCTCTGTGGTTTCCCAGCTTCAGTAATGTCAGCCAGCCAGTGCAAAGAGACAGAATGTCTCCAGACAGCCTGAAAATGCCATCTCCAGAATAAGAACTTTGTCAAGTTAAAAAGAGATGGCAGAATCCCATTAGGTCACTAATGATCATTTCTTTCCCCTGCTGAGATGCAGGAGCTTCCTCTCAACCTCCTTGCCCAGCACACAGCTTGGACTGAAATGCTTTGAGCCCAGCTGTCTTCACCTCACAGGTACTGAAGAAATTAGTCTAGTTATAACAATCATGTATGGTTTGCATCTTTCATGTATCAAGTGGTAGTGAAAGCTGGGAGACTGAAAGTTACAAAAGTATAATCAAGCAAGATTATTTCCTATCTATTCTAACCCTGGCAAAAGTTGCAAATAGATTTTTACAACCTTTAGATTTTTTTCTGAATACTCCTGAGCAGGTATTTTAATAGCTATTGAAAGCAGGATCTGCAGGATCTGCTGCTTTCTCCTTTTTTTTTTTTTTTTCAGCTTGGGTTTGTTCAGATGCCTGATTTTATTTGAAGTGGACCATCATGTGTGGGCAAAACAGAGCCTTGTCATTATACATGGCAATCAGCTTCAAGCTTCATAGACCATTTCTAATGAAATACTGCAGAGTGGAGCCACAATTTCAAAAACACTTATCAACAGTTAGTGACATGAAATATGAATGGGTCTCTTTATGATGACAATGACAAACTTGTGATGTGACAATCGCTAAGTCTGTTTCCTTTCCTGTCCCTGTTCTGTAAAGAAGAAATAGCTGTGTAAAAAAGGCTCATAAACGTGTGGATGAATAACAGATACTAAGCGATAAGAGAGAAATAAGTACTATTTCACAGTAAAATATGCATTATGCTGGCTATAATGTTCTCCAAGAAGCTGTTACTGGTCTAATTGAACGCTGAAAATCAAAAATAGACCCTCTATGTCAGATGAGAAAAAGACCTTTCCTCTTTCAGCTCATTACAAATACCTCTCTGTACAAGTAAAGCAGATCTCTCATGAGACAGATGCCCATTAGTATTGCAGGTAAGGCTAACTTATTTCAAAATGTATAAAAGACACAGTAGATGATAAAATACTCTGTCTTCAAGGAACAAAGTTAAAAGCTTTTGTGCTATAGCAAAGCATTCAGATTTTAAGAAAACAAATGAGTTACAAAGCACCTCATTGGAAGATGGAAGTTCAAGCCCTCTCATCTCACAGTTCTTTGTTCTTAAAAATAAACCAGAAAAACTTATATACATCCTGAGAGTGGCAGGAGGAATGATGCTTTCAGTTAAGTCATGGGAAGTTCCATATCTCTCCAGGGAGAGCTGAATCAGCCCATACATAAATTATGTGATAACTAAAGTCAAAAAACCAGTCACTCTGGAGCTACCTCCTTAGCACCTATTTCTTTATGGAATAAAGTGAGTGGTTTATGCAGTTTTGTTTTCTCCCTCCTTCCTTCCTCTCTTCCATATATATATATATATATATATATATATATATATATATGTGCACTGTCCTCCACTCCTTCTGAAGGTCTAGTCTGAGCTGTGTTAAAATCAGCAAGAACATTTCCTCAGATCACCTTGGATGACCCTGCAAAACTCCAGCTGTCCATCATGTCAAACAGACCAAAGCCTAAAATCATCTCTGCAAAACTGGGGAGCTCAGGAAGATCCAATGCAGTAAAAGATGCTTTGGGATTCCAGGACCACAACTCCTTTTACTGAAAATATTTTGGAAATTAAATTAAAGCTGTGCAAAACAAGCAGCTAAAACTGGCCAATCTACTAAGTTTAAAGTGAAATAGATGCAGTTGTGTTCTTACTGTTCCTCCAGACATTAAGCAATCTTCTCTTGAACTATATATTTTTCTGCATTATAATTAAAAATATAAGCTTCACTAACATTACAAAAAAAGGATAAAAAAGTCCTTTCAGTGGCTTCTTAATGAAATAAAACTTTCCCAGAAATAAAACATGGAAACTAATTTACACTGAACTCTGTATATGCAATACCAACTGGACAAGAGAAAAATACCCATCTGTACAACCCTCACTGACAATGAAATTTAACTTTATATTTAACACCCCTCTACTTCCTCATTTGAAAATCTTTTCATACCATTTTGTCAGTGCAATCTCTGGCGTGTTACAGAACCATTATCTGCCACTAGCAATGAGATAAACCACTGCTTCTGAGTTGCAAAGTCCAACAATATTTTACATATAAAAGAGAAACACATCTGAAAAAAACAGGACTGCATTTAAATGTATATAGCAAGTACAACATCCCAGCTGGAAACTGCATTTGATGGTGAGTACCAGAGATGGACGATTTCCTGTGGGTATCACAGTGTAATAGAGCAGCAGTTGAAACAACACTTTCAGTAACACATTATGCAAACTTCATTTATCTATTCAATGAAGAGGAAATATACTTAAGCCACAGTGCCAAGATATGCTATTTCCTGTGCCTGAAATGCATTTTTCGCATTGCCATACTACTAATGGAAAATGTGTTGTAAACAACAAGCAATGTGTTTTATCTCACAGCACTCTTAATTCAGCCAGTGAAGATTTTAACTGAAGTTTCTGTTGGCTTAGACATGAAGAAGGTTTTCTTTTTTTCTTCTTCAAACTTCATGGCCGCTTTAAAAAATGATGTATTCAAGAGGTGTTAAAAATAACTACAGACATCACAGTTGTCTGTCAGCAGCACTGTCCTGGTTTGGACTAGGATAGAGTTAATTTTCCCCCTAGTAGCTGGTACAGTGCAGTGTTTCAGAGTCAGTATGAGTACAATGTTGATGACACACTGATGCTTTAGCAGCTGCACTGTAGTGCTCTCTCTCAGTCAAGGACTTTTCAGTCTCATGCTCTCAGGGAGTAGATCCATGGGAGACAGGAGAGACCATGGCCAGGACAGCTGACCCAAACTGCCCAAAGGACATTCCACACCACAGAAGGCCTGCCCAATTTTGGGAGTTGGACAGGAGGGTCTGATCCCTGCTTGAGGATGGGACAGGCATTGGACAGCGGGTTGTAAGCAATTGTACTGGGTATCACCTTTCTAGGGTTTTATTTATTTTTCTCTCTTTCCTTTAAAAAAAAATTACTATAATTTTTATAATGATATTTTACTTCAATTATTAAACTTTACATATCTTAACACAGGTTTTACCTTTTTCTGATTTTCCTCCCAGCCCTACAGCAGGGGGTGTTGTGTGAGCAAGCAGCTGAGCATTGTTTAGTTGCTGGCTGAAACTAAAGGATGAGGAGGGACATAAAGGCATATAAAATACAGCTGCATTCCATGGAGCACATCTGTCAGCAGCAGTGGTGACCAGTAGCAGAAGAGGGCTACTGTGTGCATCTCTTCATCTGCACCTTCAAAATTTCAGCAGAGGCCAAGAATGCCATTTTCTGAATTTAGTTAGGAAGAAAACTGTTTCCAGTTTCTGTGACCATAACTGTGGTGAAGCAAGCCCTCAGCATTGCTGTGACAACTTATGCAGCAGGAGTTGAGTGGTAACTGAGGAGTAACAGGGTCCTGGGAAAGATCCAAATCACAGCTGTCCACTGTCAACCATACCAGAAGGAAGAGCACAACAGGTGCCTTTACCTTATTAAGACCTCAAAATTCTTGCTAAATATTATTATGCATAATGATATTTCCAAAGTTAACAAGAAATGAGATGGTATTTAAAATTACATCATGAAAGCTCTTGATTTTGATGCCAATATTGTTCCACTCATAAATAACAGTGTTGAACTAGACTCTGACCACCTACAACTACAGGCATGTCCTCTCAAGTAGCATAAAATACAGGATACAAAAAGCTGTCTAATTTTGTCGTATATAAAATAATCAGCAAATTGCATTCATGTAACAGGAGTACTCAGCAGAATGAGCCATAATTTCCTAATTTGTAATCACTGAATCATGTCAGGTCAGATGCATATTGTTGTGTTATGCTATCAACAGCTATACTGCTTTATTTTCATAGAAACACAAAGGCAGATGAATAATATTAGCATTTTCTGAATTTAGCAGTCTATTTCCTGTACAGTCAAAATCGAAGTACAAAAGCTTATGCAAGAGATGTCTTGTATGATAGGAAAGAAGCAATGACAAATTGAGAGCTGATGGATATTTATAGAGGGTAAAGCATTCTGGAATCTCCTGTGAGGAAAAGGTGTACTATAGTACTATATTTATCTCTCATATTTACTAACTACTTGACAGACTCTTAAAAGACACACAGCTATAAAAGACCACTCTTCTTCTATGACAACACTCTAGTTTATACTCACTGATGATTTTCTCAGAACAAGAAAACTTCCCTGGTACTATTATAGTAAGGAAATGATGGGGAAAAAACATAATATTTTGTTTTTTAGGTTCATTGTTGATATCAAGCAATATTCACAAATCTTTGTGGCCTTCAAAGTTTACTTATATTTTATATTTCCTTTCTAATCAACAGGTTTAGGTGATCCAAGTATCAGACATAAATTCTCTAAGTGTGAACAATTCAGACAATTCACAGTAAAGTGCTTTATTTTCAGTGCTGCATGGCTTGGTTTTTGATTGCATGGAGTGCTACGAAATCAGTTTTTATGATTTGTGAAGGGCACAGACAATCAAACACAACTTTTACGTCATTACCCTGCATAAAAGCATATGCTCACTATTACATTCCAGAGCTGTAGGAAAGGCCCACAAAACAAAAACAATGTTTGATTGTTTACTCACCCCATTTATCCACATTTATGTGGAAAAGATAAAGGAGTTATAAAAGAGCTCCAGCAGCACAGCATGTTTAACTCTTGCTGCTGAAAGTCTAAAGCACAATAAGTAAATATTGGAACAGTTGGAAAAATGTGTTGCTCCTTTTCCAGTACAGCCTATATCCCAAACCATTGTAAAACACAGAGTGGAGAATATTTAGAAATATCTAGGAAGTTTATATGCAATTTTTTTGGGTGTGTATTCTATTGCCAGTTAAGAGCCTGGCTTCACTCAGGCAGATAACCACTTCTATGTGAATCTTTTGACAAGGAACTCCATTAAGTTCTTTATAGTTTTGGTCTATTGCAATGGGAGGTGGGATTGTTATCATCTGTGCTAGTGTCTTCCTGGAATTCTGCAAACTCCCTAGTTAATTGTATACTTAAGTGTACTTAAATAACATGTCAATTGCATTTGACTTTGGGCAACAGAGAAAAATGCATGGTTTATGCATAGGTATGGCATATATTTTCACTGTCATACAGATGGTCTTCTACTCCATTATGTTATGGTTATGGATCTTTTACTCAATGTTGTGGTTACCATGGCCAGTGGAAATGATTTTTGACAAGTGCATCTTGACATGGGATACACAGATTTTTATCAGGCTAAGAATGTATGCAGCCATTTTCTAATTCAATACAGTACTTTATCTTTTAGCCAAAACTATTTATTATCTTAGACAAGGGACTTGTTTAAATTATGTCCTCATAATTTTTTTCTTAAACAAATGCATACTAGCTTATTTGTATCAAATACAGATGTTTGCATTACATGCTTTTAAATTTAAAAATAAAAAATAAAAAATAAGATTTATTAAACATCTTTCAATCAATTGATGCACATAATTGCCAAGAATTAAAACTTGAAAACACAACCAAGAAGCTCAGATGAATGCAGCATAAAAATGTAGATTAAAAATTGCCATGAAATATGCTGACCATATAATGCACCTACAGTGATAGAGGTTCACCTCACCAACAGTCTGTGTGTCTTGAGAATTTGATTTGGATGTCTGAAGATAACATAACCACGTTGCTAAGGTAACAAGTTTGGGTTGTTTGGGCTTTTTCTTGGAAGAATATACAGGCATGTAAAGCCAGTATAAAATAGACAAGTAATATCTTGATGCCCAAGAGCTTTCCTGCTTTATATATGCCACTTTGCAGAGATGCTTGATATTCATCTTTCACAGCTGATTACTCACTTCTTCATTTAGAGACTCCGTTAGAAATAATTTGTGTAAAATGGAGAAATAACTAAAGATTCAGCAGAAAGAGCAAACTGGTCTGTTCAGGCAATGCTGCAGCCCTGCTCAGCTGCTGCAGCCTCAAGTGAATTACTGAGAACTTTTGTTCGAGGTGTAGCAGGGAGAATGTCAGTACAAAGCGATTCACACGTCTGGGAAATCTAAATCATTGTATAAATAAAATAAGGTAGCACTGTGAATATTACAAAAAAAACCCCAAAACCCAAAAGATCTGATTCCATCTAAAAAGTGAATTACACTGCACTCTTTTCCCCTCTTGTATTTATTTTCTGTTAACTATATTTTATTTGCATGAATCTTCCTGAAAATTACATTACAAATTGCATTATAACGGGAAATCTCAGTGCATAGAGAAAAGTTAGTTACCCTCAGCACCCAAATGACTAAACTAATATTTTGCCAGTTAAATGAACTAGAGCAGATATTCAACTATGAACACCTTGGTTCTTGAGCTTAAGACAGGTGTTAAGGATCAGATAACATTACACTGCAGCAGTGCTGGTGTCTCACTGTGAGGTTTTATTCAAAGAAGGCAGAGGCTGAAGTATTAGAGGTTTCCATTTTATCTAAAAGCAGGTGCCCTTTTCCCTTTTTCTTGTTTCTTTTGCTTCTTTCCTCCTATCCAGTGCTTTCCTCCTCCCAGAGAAAGAAGCATTAAATAAGGATTCATGGAAACTTGAATATCCTACATATTTGAATCAGACATTTATAGGAACAAATTCAGCTTTGGCTCTGAGGTTTTGATTCCCTATAAATCCACTATTTGCACTTCTGGTAAATTACCATCTTTCCATATCCTTTGAGGCAATTCAAAGCTGTATTTTAGGAAGTGAGGTGAAAGTCAAAACCACATATTCCAACCTGTCCACATGCATCATCACTGCAAAAAGAAGAGCTGCTTATAGTTTAATGAATAGTGCTCAGTGCTTTCCCAAGCTAATGAGCACCACTAGGTCATATTTTAGTACATGATTTGCTGTTGAGCAGTCTCTTTTGGCCATGAGAGTCATTAGTAACATGGTAACAGGAGGTGACAGCGTGAAATGGGGGTGAAGGAGTGAGATGCACAGAACTGGCAGCATCTCATTATGCTGGAGTAGAGGCAGAATAGAAGTTATGTGAAGGGCTGACATGGACATAAAGAACAGATCACTGCATTGATGAGAAGAACTGGGGAATTAAATTAGGACCTGCAAAGAGGAATGGAGATTAAGAGGAAAGGACAGGTGGAAAGGGATGGGCAGAACATGGATGGAAGATTGGTGAACTGGGAGTTTTATGCCAGGAGAAGGAACAAGGAGTTGATAGCAAAGGGATGTCAGTCCTAGGTGCACAAAAGAGAGAGGCTGCTCCCCGAGATGCAAGAAGGGCTGGGACAGCAGACCTGGGGACTTTGCTGTGATAACTAAAGCCACTCTGACCGTGACTTGGTTTGGCAGGGGACATCATGTACAAAACCTCCAGGCTTCTCTCATCATCCTCTCATTCAAGTCAAATGCATTCTATTTGCTGATGTTCTTTTCAATGCATTGGGGCAAAACAGAATGACAGGGAATCACTGAGAAGGAAATTGAGGCTGCAGCCTGATCCAAGCCACTTGTACAATTGCATCATACTAGTTTATGAGCTTTCCACACTCCAAGCCATAAAAAATCATCTGCAATCAAACCCAAACTTTTGAAACATTAAAATAATGAATATACAAATATACTTCTGAATACATAAGATGTTTAGAAAGAATAATTTGAAAATGTTGTCTTCATACAGCATGTTAATCCATAAATTTTATCTACTACAGGAGCGTGGTAGCTTACTCCTTCACATGAAAAACAAGACTTAAATTATACATAATTAACCCCCCAAATGTTTGTATGTTCTATAAAGATTAGTTTGAGCACTGAAGATTTAAGTTTTGCATTTTGAATAGAATACATCTATTTTCAGTAGAACTTCACCTCTTTTTTCAACATCAGTTACTTGAGATCTGACAGATATACATGAATAATACATGAAATTTTAAAATACAGCATTTGAAGCTGTTGTAGACATTTTGAAAAAATACTGTAAAAACAGGTAGAAAGAGGAAAGCAAAATATCTAATAACATGCCGACCAACTGGCCACCATATGCTACTCACATAAAGAACTACGAGTATTCTACTGTAATTCTGTCAATCACTGTCATTATTTTTCATTTTAAGTGATCGTGTATTCAATAGTTGTACTAAAGAAAGCAAACATGGAACAAAACATATCTATAAGATTTTATTATAAATGGAAGATACCTTGCACACCACTGAGTTTGCTCAACAAGCTCTCAAAAGCAGTGCCCAGTGTTCAAAGTACAGTGTTGCACAATGCTCTTGTCCTCAGATATTAAGAAGTTATTTCACATAGGTCTTTGGAATGCATTTTTCCTTGAAAATCTTTTATTCACTTCATGACCCCCAAATAATCCTTCCACTAAAGAGTTCATTTAGCTCATTGACACTTTTGATGCCATCTGAATAGTTTATTGTTTTTGAAAGAGAAAAATATTTTCAGAATGTGCTGGTTTCACACATAGGACATTTGGTGAGGAGGGAAGAAGACACTCATGGAAATTATTTTTTCTGAGAGGAGCTGCTGAGAGCTTCCCCTATGTCTGACAAAAACCAATCAGTGTTTAGTTTTTAGAATTGACAACTTGTTAAGCCACTGAGAAAGCTGAACACTCATTTTGAAAACTAACAAGCCCCCGGAAATTCTCTTTTACGCTTGGGTACATAATTTAAACAAGTCCCTTGCCAAAGATAATAAATAGTTTTGGCTAAAAGATAAAGTACTGTATTGAATTAGAAAGTGGCTGCATACATTCTTAGCCTGATAAAAATCTGTGTATTCCATGTCAAGATGCACTTGTCAAAAATCATTACCACTGGCCATGGTAACCATAACATTGAGTAAAAGATCCATAACCATAACATAATGGATGAGAAGATCATCTGAAAAACTCTGCACCATAAACAGCTCTGGCCATCACTGGGCAGGGATCACATGAACATCTGCAGGCCTTGGGTGAGATATTAACTCTTTGATCACACAGATGAAACCTGCAGACATCCATTCTCTCTCCTGAGTGAAAGGACAGAGACAAAGACACACACACAGAAACAGCTTGGAGGCTTGGAGTCATCGAGGTCAGACAAGAAGGAAGAGTCATCTCTTAACCCTATCTCACAGCAAGAAATGAGTAAATAATTCTAGTGGGTGCACTGGCAATTTGGCCAGCACTAAATCCACCACATAAATTGGTGCGTTGGCCAAAAAATCTCAAATTAGTGAACTAAAACCACTACACAGAAGAATGAGCCTAATTAATCACATTGATAATGAAAAATATTTTGTTTAACATTCAAACAACTTGAGCTTTCCTGTTTGCTTAGTGAGAGGATTTTGTTGCTTTAGAACCTATAATTAAAACCAAACCTTCATAGTCAAGTAGAAACACCAGTGGAGGACCTTGTGCCTGTACAGACACACAGCAGCTTATTCATAAGCTGAAAATTAACTTCAGGCTTCTTGAGCTAATAGAATTGGTAACTAGCAAGATCAAAACACAGTTCTGAACATTTGCGCTCCTGATTTTTTTTAATGTTTTGGTTGGTTGGTTGTTTTTTTTTGTGGCTACTACCTGGAATATTTACATTGCAACTGCCCTTTGTACTGACTTCCCATCTGAAACCTTAATAATCATTAGCAATTATTTAAGATATCAAAACATTATAGTCTAATTTAAGGCTAGTAAAGTGCTATAGAAAGAAATACATGCTCATGAAACAAAGTTCCTTTTGTTAAAACCATTGCAAATGCTCTTCAACATCTACTGAAAATAAAAAATACTCCGATTAGAATATTGTAGATTTTTTAAGAAGCTTTGGAAGAAGAAGAAGAAAAAGAAAACCCTTCTTCTAGGCTGAGTAGGCTAGTATGCTTAAAATGCTGCACAGCAGAGAAATACTTGTCCATGCATTATTTCTACTCTCCATTTGAATAGTGTCATAAATTGACTTGAAAATGATAACTCTAAACATATCACTTAGCTGTTTCTAAGTAATTACTATATTTTTCCCCTCAGGGATAAACTGTAAAATGTAAATTATGTGGATACTTGCATGTTAAAAACCATACCCAAGTTTCTACAAGATGTTATTCATGAATCTTTGCATCATGCTGGCCTGCTCCTCAAAGTACTTGAAGGACCCATCTGTAAACCAGGATGGGCTACAATTTGTTGATTTACTTAAATTTAACTTTTAAAAATCTTGTGACTCCAAGATAAATGTCTATCCTGGAGAATTTTCAGTGGGATTTCAAACCAGGTCTCCTGGGAGGGTGAACAGCTGCCTGCTCAGTGGCTGGTCAGCCAGGCTCCAGTCTGTCTTAGCCTTTGCATTCAGGCTTTGGCTTAAGATACTGCTGAAAAGCGATGAGATTTCTCTTACAAAATGTAGCAGGCTACCTTGGAACAGTCCCAATTTTCCAGAACTGCTTGGCTTCAGTTATATGCATCTGATTACAGAAATTTAAAAACAGTAAAATGACATTTCTTTCAGTCTTGAGGTTTAGGGGGAGGGAATAAAAGTTTTAAATGTCCCATCTATCAAAATAGCCATAAGATTCTAAATTTTGAATAACCTTGATGCAGATGGAAAGCAACAAAACACCTCTATCTGAAGTTAGAGAAGAAGCTTCACATTACCATCACAGAGCTGACAAGAAGTGACAAACGTTTCCTTCATCCTATAAGCTTGTTTAAAAAAAAGAAGGGGACAAAATGTAATGTGTCTATCACAGACAGGCTGTTCAGCATTCAAGTGGTAACTCATAATCCCAAATACAAAATTTTAAAATGAAAAAACCTGGGTGTCCATTTCTATTAAACTAGGACAAGATGCAAACTCATTGTGATAGCCCTGTCACCCAGTCTTATCCCCAGCTCCCAAAACTCGCACAAAGAATGTTGCAATCATCTTCTGGATGACACAAAATCTCTCAGGTCCTGTCAGGCATAATCCTTTGGTAAAATAGGCTTTTTTACCTGTGATACTATCATCTGTCAACAGAAGTGATGTGATGCCACATCAAGGACTACTTATAACTTGATTCAGATATGGAATTTTAAAGAAAAAAATATCTATTTTGTATAAGTAATCTGATTTAGAGATTTCTGACAAGTGCTGTGTCAGAAATTTGAGGTATTTGAAGTAGTTATGACAAAATGACATAATTTGTCAATATAGCAAAGATATCTTCAAGGTGAGTAGTAAAAATAATTGCAATTAAACCACTCCTTAGTTACTGTTTAGATGATACTGTAAAAATGACAATACAATGCAGTTAGTGACATTTAGAACTCTTGGAAATATTGCAAATGTCTCTCTAGTCAGGTATATGGAGAAATAGTTTCTGTTTTGATTTTGACATTACAAAGGTGTTTAGTAATGTAATTTTCCCTGTGGTCTTGTCACTGAAAGTCTCAAGTCTTGCACAAGATGTTCCATTTGTCTAATATTAGCCTAAATCCTGTATATTTTATAGAAGAGACATATAGCTACTGTCATTGTTTTATGTCCATCTGGGTCCTTTCATAGTGTCTTAAGATGATTGAAAAAATAGTATTGTCTAATGTGCTTTACATCATTTTTCTACATGATTTCTGACAGTTTACTACATTTACCTATTTATTCCACATATGCATAGATTTCTAAGTAGAGAGAAGACCCCACTGTGATCATCCAAGTCACTCTCCTGCACAAAACAGAACCCATAATTCCGGCTGCCAGATTAAAAAATGTCTTACAAGCATAGCCTATCTCAAAAAAGCTCAAAGCCCCCATCAAAATCTGTTTTCTATTTAGTGACTTCAAGAGTCAGTAACTCCATCATATTGCCACATAAAGATCATAGAATGACAGAATGGTTTGGGTTTGAAGTGATCTCAGCACCCATCTAGTTCCAAACTCCCTGTAAACTTTATTTTGAAAATATGATTTCTGTTAATGGTCTCTTGTTAATGACATATTTAATGTCATACATATGTGATAACGGATCTGTTTAACCTAATCAATTCTCATTTAAAGGTGAGCTTTAGAGCTCTCTCTCATAGTTAACTTTTTACACAGGGATAAATTACATTTGGCTGCACTATGTTGACAGTCAAGTTATTTTCAGAATTATATTTTTCAAGAGTACCTTGTCACCTCTCCCCTCTCTCATTTAACTATGGCAAAGAATTTTATTCCTTGAGGCGTGACACTTCATTTTAATAAAGAAAAGAGCTGAATGTTCTATGTGATCAACTTGCAAAATTATAGAAATTCTCTACTGAATTAAAACCTTCTTTAGGACATACTATATTTTTCATTCAGCCTTTTAGAAGACTTTGTCCTTTGACCAAGCCATAAACACCATGCCTTTTATTCAAGTATTTTTCCAGTTCCTCCAGACTCTACTATAAAACAAAAATGACATTTCCACAAGGCTGTAATTTGTTCTCTATTTTGAACACTATTGGAGTGTGTAAAACAGGGGTCTCTCTGAATTCCTCAGGGATTGAATTAAAGCCTTTAGATAAACTGAAGTATCTTAAGCCACTCATACATGAAATAGAGGTATAAGCGTAAGTTTTAAGTAAGTAAGTAATAAGTAAGTTTAAGTAAATAAGAATATGTTTCAAGTGCCTTAAAGAGCAAAAGCCTTAGGATCTGGTGTAAAAAACAAGCCTCAAAAACAAGCTTCAGTGAGAGCTCAAAAGCATAGTTCAAAACATAATAAAAACATAGTAAGAATATTGCTTACATTATTCAGAAAGAACAGATAGGCTCTATGAGCAAGTTACACGTAAACTTGTATGCATTATAGAATTAGAATTCTAATAGGTTTAGAAGACATGCTTCAGGTTCATGTTTTTAGTTCATTGGGTAATTTGTAGATAAAAATCCAGGCACTGGGGAGAGACTCTCTCATCCTCTCTCCTCACCACCATGATCATCATCTGGAAGAAGACTGGAGCTGCTGCTGCAACTTCGGCCCTTCTCAGGATGTACTTCTAATTGTGACTCTATGCCAACAGCTTTTAGCATGGACTTAACACTTGTGACTCCCTGAGACTGATGTGCCTCTACAAATAAACAACTTTACAGCAATCAACAACTGCTCTTGCCTTTTTTGAAGACCTGGACCCATGACAATCTTGACAGAACACAATCTTTGGTCCATAGTCTTACTACTAATGCTTTTAAACAGCCATTAATCAAGTTCTAATATGCATGACTCTACCTGTCAGCTTGTAGGAAGTGCAAAAGATTGTGGCTGGAACCCTTCTGTTGATTCTGTATGCAACCAGTATATAATTTAAAAGAAAAGCTTAAAAAATGTATGTAGGGACTCACATATTCATATTCTACATGAACAGTTTCTATCAGATACACTGATCCAAGCACAGCCCTGTTTAACAAACCTTTAACATATTCAGTTCATCAGTTGAGGATCCTTATTGAATCCTCATGGTGCTGACAGACTCATGAGCCTGTAAAAGAAGTACGATCCCCAGAATGCACCCTTGAACTTGGGAGAACAGGACACAGTAGATCATTATAATAGCTATTTGAGAGTCAACGTCCTCTGGTATTTTAATATTGTAGTAAAAATAATGTGCTTGAACTTTGGAAAATGCCTTTTGTCCTCCCCACCTAAAATCTATTTTATGAGAAGACTGATTTATCTATTGATTGGATTTTATACTGCTATGACAATTCTTTTCAGAGAAGGACGAAAAATATTCATCCCCAGTACTTTCATGATCTAGCTAAAAAAAACCACCCCCCCAAAAAAAGCATTCTACTATCTCTTTTTCACAATACTCAGAGGCTTATAGACCTGGCATTTTTAAATCAGAACACAGCCACTCTTTCAAGCCTTCCAAATAATTCCTGTTCTATCTTTCAAATTAACTGTCTTGTAGGAAAAAAAAACCCCAACAGTTAAACATTTTCACAGGCCTATGTAAACAGAACAGAGTACACAGCCAGAACAGCTATCAGGGAACAAGTTCTGAGCTCTTAGTACCTACATTTCTGTTCTTAGTTCTCTGATGATGGATCAGGTCTGTCTTGCTTAGAAGCTCATGCTGCAGCTACTCTTTAGATAATCAGGTATGACTGCGTGACTACGCAGAACCTTGATGAAAATGGCAGAATTCTGGTTGACTGAACTGAGATTTTTTTCTTACATCAAAGAGCTGCTGTCACATGATTTTTAAGAATTTGTGTCTTTATTTCAATTGAAATTGGACAATGTGTGAGGAAAATAGCATGATCTGAAACTGTCCCATCAAATACTAAAAATTTCAGAGAGCGAACAACTTCTGTGGCTGAGCTGCGAATCTTTCCCCTAAGATGTGCTGTTTAGAAAAGAGCCTAAGAGCAGTGATCAATCTGATCAGCATAGGTAACTCAGGGAGGATGAGTATAAAAGGTTACTTTAAGACTATAGAAACAATCATTTGCATTTTACAAGAACTCTAATTTCCAAAAGACATCACAATTTGGAGGCTTCGAGACAGCTGATGCTGCAGGTGAAATATAGGTGCCCACAGCACAGCTAGCATTAGCAAGGAAAAGGTACCACTTTTACACACGTTACCATGGCTCTTGAAACATAGAACAGTGTTCCAAAAATACCCCAAGGCTCTAGAGGTTTTTTTAAAGTACAGTATAACTCCAATAACATAAAAACCTAGTGACATCTTACATGAACCTCAGCAGTCGATTCATGCTATCAAACAGAGATACCTCAATGCTGTCTGAGCAAATGGCTAAACATAAGTACAAAGGAACAGCAAACCAAAAGCATACCAGAAAGGGAGATAGGATAACTATCAAGTAAATTTTAGCTAGAAACAATGATAAACTATTTTTTCAGAAAGGACAAAAAGACAAAAAGTGGAAAATGTTGAATAATTCAGAAATACGTATGATATCTCAAAAGTAAAGAATGAGAATCATGTATATCAAATGTGATTGCATAAACATAAAAAGGGAAAAACACATTAGTAATATCACAGTAGAAACTTATTTCTTATAATCTGCTCAGAAGAAAATTAAAAAATACTTTCCTTGGAAAAAAACCTAATAAACAAAAAAACCCAGCAGATGTGTGCAAAGGCTGTGTGCTCCTAAAAGTAAATATCTTTGCCATGGTGTCTCTTAGAAAAGCACACCAGCAGCACACAGAACCATCAGCTTTGGTGTCAAACCCAAAGCTTAGAGGTACATGAGGAAATAATGGGAAAGGCTCATTTACAGCACATTTGATCAGTAAGGAGGAACTAATTTCAGGATTTTAGTAGACAGTGTGGCTGCTTCAGCATCTCTTTTGTGATCTAAAAATCAAAAAGTATCCTTAGACTGAAACCCCAAACCTCTTTTATGATAAGATAGCTAGTTTAGCTCGTTTTATGCCAATATAAACAACAGCTACAGAAATAATTAAAAAAAAATTATTTACGTTTATAGATCAAACTTTTAAAAGTATAGTAATTTCACGACTATAAGGCGCACCCTTTTGACTAAAATTTCCCCCCAAACCCGGAAGTGCGCCTTATAGTCCGGTGCGCCTTATTTGAAGTACAAAGTTGCAACATTTGCCACCCCAGAAGTGCGAGCCGTGAGCAGTGGGGGGAGTCAGCAGTGCCGTGGCAGCCGGGTGGAGGCGGGCCCGGGGGGCCGCAGCACTGCCCCTGTCAGGTCCGGGAGAGCCAATGGCTGCCGAG
>PYHW01010766.1:4717956-4792351 GCA_013186435.1 Turdus rufiventris
GCAATTTTGCCAAAATAATCAGTAGCTACCTTACAGTACTGTTTTAGGAAATAGCTCTGTGAGAATTCATTGGATATGAGCTGAAGCCAGCTGCTGGGAGAGTCTGGGGCACTGTCTGAAGCCTACAAACCCAGAAAAATCCTCCTGTGAAGGTCAGTCTGCCTAAGAAAGTTGAAGAAAGGATTCTTGGAAAGGGATAGTTGAATATAGGAGTGATTTTAATCAGTCTCCTGAAAGATGCAACTTCTGGGATTTTTCCTTTTCCAATGGAAATTTAAATATTCTGTAGGAAATGAAACAGTTTCAACAACAAAAACTAAGAGAGGCCTCAGTACACTTTAGAGATTGATATTTTTGAAATATACTTGGTACAAGAGAAATTTTTTTGAACCTTTGTTCTGACAGATCAACAAGGTTCCTTTTGATCTTTTTCTCCCTGTCATTTGTCCATATATTATGTTGCACACATGAAATTTGCCTTCCTAAACACACCATTTCAACTGAAGCTATTTTCAATTATTTATTTTTTAGACATCCTTTACAATTTCAGTTATCTCTTTTAGCTCCTCCTTCCAAATCTCTAACATATATTCAATACATCATTCCTGTCTGTGGGAGGATTCAACTGGAAGTAGTTTCAGAATGATGTACTCTGGGCTTAATCAGAAATGAAAGATGAATTATTTCACCCACAATATGATTGTTGTCTTCACAGAGATTTTCTTTTTTCTCTCACTTTTCCTGTTCCTTTTGTAATTATAGCATTTTTTTGGAGGGGTTACTGATTCCAAAAATACAGAATTTTGTTAATGTCCATACACTATTCTCAATATTCCTGAACCTTGCAAGATGATACTTAAGAACCTGATGCACCTGTGTTCTGTTGCACAGTATCAAACTATTTTGAAAAAATTGCAGCTATGCATAAAATACTTAACTAGGTTAAACTTTTAAGCACTGGTAACACTCATTTAATCTTGTGCACTGACAAATGGTTGTCAAATTTTTGAAGCTCTCTGGTATATTGTCATCAAGAGTCAACTTAAAGATGCAATTTTTCAGATTGCAATACCAATTGATAAAAATCACAATTATTGCTGTATTTGCCCTATTTTCTAGATATAAGACAGTAAATTGAGTGTTTTATGAAATATATAACATTTACTTAGCATAAGTTTGGTAAGTTGGTTCCTACCTCTTATATCAAATCCGTATAACCTGTCTCGATAACAGCCAGTTAATCACCACCAATTATTCAAGGGATTATTTCACATGCATAATTAAAGGTTTTGGTTCACCAATTCTCTGTAAAATATTGACCTATGAAAACTCCTGTTAACCTGACCTTGCTGTAAAATATGTTATTAAATGACCCAAGCTCCAAAGCTATTAAAGACCAGTGTTTGAAGGACAGAGACAACTACCTCCACATTTAAATGCCTCTGGTACTACATGAAAGTGTGTGTGAAGCCAAAGCCAATTAACTGATTGCATCCTTATTCTCAGTGGCTGATGTTGAACTCATGAAGTTCAGCAAAATAAAACGTGAAGTCCTGTGTCTTGGAAGAATCCCACACGAGGAGTAGAGATATGGGACCAGGAAGAGAGAAAGTGACTGCAGAAAAAACTGAGGGTGCTGGTGGACAGCTTGAATCAGAGCCAGCAGTGTGCCCTTGAAACAAAAAATAGCCATCTGCATCCCGGGAAAAATTATCAGGAATGCAGCCACAAGTCTGATAGAAGTGATCCTTCTCTGTTCAGCACTTGTGAGGCCACATTCCAAGAGCAGTGTCTCATTTTGTGTCTCCAAGTGCACACCGGGCATAGGTGCATTGGAATGAGGTCCTGCGAAGGGCAGGAAAGGTGGGAGGTTGGATGGAGCACAGCAAACTTGAGGGGAGGATAAGAAAAGAGACAGGGAAGACCTTATTGCCATCTCAACCATGTAGTGGGAGGATGTGGAGATGGAGCCAGATGCTTCCTGGAGAAGAAACAGGCAGGACAAAAAGCAACAAACACATGCAGGAGTGTGGGGAATTTGGACTAAAGATAAGAAATAAATGTTTTTACAATGAAGGTAGCCAGATATGAACAAGAGTTCAGAGGACTTTTATGAACCTATTTCATTGGAGTTATCCAAAACAGATGTACAAGGTTCTGAGCAAACAGAGCCAATCCTGTCCCAAGCACCAGTTAGAACCAGAGATAACAAGGGGGCTCTGACAATTAAGTGATTGTAAGTGTGAGTCTTCTGGGGACTCATACAAATTTCTGCACTATTTTATTAATATATTGTAAATGTGTAGATTTTTATGCCTTAAAGTCTTTTCTTCTGGTAATTCACTAGCATGCAATTCTTGCATGAATAAAATTTTTGGTTCATAAATATTAATTAATAAATTCCAGGAGTGCTAATAAGCTAGTAGCATGTACGTATTAATAGTTTTCAAAATGTGGCTCCTAAAATGTAGCAACATTGGGTAATAATAGCTTCCAAAACTTAGAACAGCTGCTCACTTCATTTCTTTTCAATAATTCAGTTATTATTCCTCTGTGATGAAGAGCATTTAAAAAGAGCTATCCTGGTTCAGTGCATGGCTGAGACATAACCTGGGAAAGCTTTCCATGACATGTCGACCAGTGAATGCTCCCAATGCATTTCCCTACATGCAGTTCTGCTTTTGGTGGTAATTTATTGCTTATTGGACTTTGATACAGATTTAAGCATTATTGGAGATTAGAAAAAGAAATTAAAAGAAAGAAAAATAAGAAGACAACAAAAAAAGAAAATAACATCTGAAATGAAAGCCTGATGCATAACCCAAAAATGAATCAAACCATCATAAAAGACAGAATAGTCCCAGGAAGCAGTGAGGAAGGAATTGTTTACATTGGTGCGGTTTTGTAGTAATTTTGATTTTGCATGTAGTTCTGCTACTTCAAATATAGAGCCTCTGGGCATAGAAGAAGCATTCCTCAAAGACCCTTTTCTTCCTTTATTCTCCCAACAAACTCTTTGGTCTGCATCAACAAACTCTTTTGGCTACATCTGCCACTGAACGGTGTTCAACACCATCAAAAAGAAAATGAAAGACAAAGGTGCAATCCTTCTCTTTCAAAACCTTTGAACTGCAGCTTTTCTTGAGGAAGTTGTCAAATTTCCTCCATCTCCCAGTGCACTCTGCCTACGGCTGACCTATCACCCCCTCACATCCAAAAGCTGCATTCCCAGTCCCTGGTGTTTTACACTCTCCTCATCATCTCACTCTCTTTCTGAAATAAGATGGAAAATTCACAGGGAGCTCGTGTAGAAGGGAAGCAGTTAAATGCTGCCTTGATTCTTCATGTGAAGTATTTCAATTTTTTGACTCTAGTCAATGAAAATTTGAAGGAAGGAATATTTCTACACAGATCAAGTTGTTTCTTATATGTTTCTTAAAATCTTTATAAAAAATGTGAAGTAATGTGATACCAGCCAGGTGACTGCTCAAGGGATAAGAAATGGTTAGAAAACAGCAAGGATTTGGATTTGGACTTCTTAGTTTGTGGTGGGATTTTTTGTTTGTTTGTTTTTTGCTTGTTTTTTTAAAATTAAAGTAGAAAAGCACTAAACTAATTTGGAGAGTCTTAAGGATGACTTTACAACTGAAATGTGACAAGAAGATTATAGGTTTACTATTAATTCATGTTGTGTAGTGGACAAAAACTGGCACATGGACAATTCAAAAGAATGTTCTTGAATATATTTTTGAAATTAGTATCTGCAATAGTTTGTTGACTGAATTCGAAGAATGTCAAGAAAATTAGTTCTGCATTCCTGAGGTAATTCAGAATTCAAAACATATTGTCAAAGACCATATAGTGAGTTAGTTCCATATTTCAAATCAATAATAATCTGTTCAGCTCAAATGTACAAGTGTCCTCAGTATCACAAATGATGTCCCATCAGCAATGTCATGTCCTGTACAGTAAATGTGCTCCAGAACAAGTAGCTCATAAAAAAAAATTCCTCTCCCCTCCCACTAAATACAAAGCTAAATTCTTTGCAGTAAATTATTTGGTTCTGCTTTCATAGTCATACATCTCTGAATACATCTCATAAAATTTAGTTCAGCCAGTAATTTCTGTAAGAGAAAGGTTCAGGCCAGAGCCAGCACTGCACAGTGAGGGTTTTTTCTATTGTGGCAAGTAACAAAAGTTAAGCAGGAGCTGAAGAGGTACAGACAGAGCACAGAAGGATCATAAATGAATACAGGACAAGCTTTTAATTTTTTATTATATTAACTTAAAACATCTTAAGCTTCAGCAGAAAGCTGGAATTGTGTGTTGTCATGGATAACAGCATGCATCAAATGTGCTATTTTAGGAGGCTAAGGAAGCCAAGAAGAGCTGAGGAGGAAGCTACTCCATTGCTTAGAAATAAAGCAGAAAGGGCAGGTGCAGAACAATTGTGTCATTTGCTTGGTATGGTCAGGAGAGGATGGTTTATCATGAGCCTCAACTGTCTGGTTGGATAGAGGCTGGGACTCTCTCCTGACAAGTGACAGGGAACTGCCGGAGTAACTCGACTTTCAGACAATAGACAGCAGGCATCTACTTGAGGAAATGTGATTGAGGAGGGGATTTCAAACCCTGACTTCCTGGTAAAGACTCCAAACATCTTTCAGGCCCTGCTGGGACTGAAGCATTCATCCTGTGTGATGGATTATTGCAGTTAGGGGGCTGGGGGCAGAAAAAAAAACCAAACCCAAATGAACCCTGGAGTATATCACTCCTCACTTAATTTCACTGGTGAATTACTACTTTACAAAGAGCAGAATATGAGTTTATCATAATTTCCTCCTTTCAATTTAACCAACATCCTTTTTACTTAAAAATAAGCTTTCAAGCAGACCTACACGAATAAAAAAAAAGCTACTAACTAGTTTGATCTACCTGCTTTTCTGACAATTGGAAGACTAAGAACTGAAAAAGAATCAAATGATTTACACAACTCTGCATGGTTTGTGGTTAGCAGTCACTCTGCATGCGCCTTTTAAAATTGTCCTCAAGCAGAATTTCACAGGAATGTAGATACTTTGGTAGATGTAGAGGAGAATTGTGGAGACCCTAAAAGGCATTCCCTAGTTAGGAAAACACTAATGGCTTCTCTCATAGCAAACTCCTGTTCTGTTCTCTGGTCAGTCCCCTGCCTCTCCCTGTCCCTCAGTCTTTGGTCACTCCCACCCTATTCCCCTGTTGCCCCCATGCCCTAATCCCACCCTTGTGACACCCCCATGTCCCCTGGTAATTGGTCTCTGGCGCTTCTTTCCCTGCCCTGCTCATCCCATGTATTGAACTGAGACCCTCAGATCAGGCCTTTGTCTTTGTCTCTAAATCCTGTACTGTGCACACACATGGCTGCAATAAACATCTCTGTGAAACCCCTGCAAAGGCCCTTCCTGCTGCTTTACCTGCGCCACTCCAACAGCTATCCAGACTGCAACAGAGAATGATCATTGTTCTGCTCTGTTCCTGTTCTTCCATTTGGGAAAGATAGGAAAGCCAAGGATAAAGATAGGAAAACCAAAGAAATCACTTGTCCATAGGAATGAATATGGCAGTTACTTCATGCAACAATACAGATATGAGGAGCTTCTTTAATTCAAAATCCCTGAATAAAAGAAGCATGTGTGACTGCTGTCACATTGCATACTGTTCTTTGGAAACAGAATAAAACTAATTATTTAATCATCATTTGAACTTCTTTCTCATAGTCACGTTCTAGGGAAGGTGAGAATTTAGTTTGCTGTTAATGCACTGAATGTATTTTGAAAAGATGAATACTACAATGATGCTGGATCATCTGAATGCTGAAATATAGGTAGACAGCAGATGGGGTAGAGTGTTCATAAATAAATTAAGCTTTATTACTCTTCCTTTGTGTTTGCTTAAAGCATATTTGTGAATTCATAAAAATAATTCCTCTGTCTAAATGAACTTTTTAATTAGCTGATGTTCAGTGATACAGAGAAATGTAATATCTGTGACAAGACTGGTTTCCAATTGTTTGTTTAATTTCTCATCTGCATTGTTGCAAGGAATGTACTCCTCATCTGTTTTTCAACATGCTAAACTATTCCTAATGTTAATATTAAGGCTACCATGTATTTCAGATGGCAACAGGTTTATTTGCAGCTCAAGTCTTTGTAGATAAACCATGCAGAAGTCTGTGGTATCTACCCTTAACATTATGCTAAGTTATGAAAGGCTGGTCTGAATTTTGGAGTGCTCTGTAGAAATTACTCTCTCTTATTAAATAGTTAATCCAATGTCAGCATCTCATAAGAAATGGTCAGATTGCACAGTGAAAGCATTCAAGAATGGCTTAACTGCTGCTGCAAGACAGAATTTGGAGAGGTTTTCATTGTTTCATTCTGAACAATGACTGTTTGCTCTGTACTGATTACCTGTCTCAGCAGTCTCAGAGCAGAGACAACACATGCTCACATCTTACTGGACAGAGAATAAGCTGAAGTTGTGAAGTGCTTAATTTTTTTTTTTTTTTTTTAATCTGATCATATATCTAGAGAAAGATATGTTATCTGAATTCCTCAAAACACTGAGCATTCAGAGCTCCTTTGAAAATGCATAGCAATACTAGAATTTCTAGTCTGGGAAGAAAATTGCCATTCAGGGAAATTTCCTTTAAAGGGAAAGGTCTAAATGTGATAACTTATAAAATAATTTTGGTTTTATCCTGAGTCTCTTCTAATTATTATTGCTTTTAAATTTTTTTTAATTTTTTTTTTTCAGGATCCATGCTGATTCCTAGCAAAGTTCTTTGGCATATGAGTAATAGAAACAAAAAAATTGCAGAATAACTTAAAACTGAAGAATCCTCTATGGAAATAAGTAATTGTGTCAAGAGAATTATTTTATGCAAAGGTTATAAGGTAATTCAGTAAACAAACAGATGAAAAACAATAAATGAACCATAAGCACAGGAAGCAATAAAAATTTAGCAGAACTGCCATCCAAAGCAGCAAAACAACTAATCTCAGTGCATAAGAAAAAAAGAGTGTCTATTAGGAGAGTTTCAGCTGCTAATGGGTGCAAAGAATTTTTGGGTTTGCTATTTAGAGAGTAATTTTTCTGGCAACGCACAACAAAGATGGAATTTTAAAGACTGTAGGAAGCTTTCAAATGATGTTAGAGAACTGATGAAATAGAGTTTTATTTTCACAGACTGTTCAGTGTGTAATAAATGCATCAAGAATTGAATATGACTTCTACATACAGTTGGCATGAGTGGCATGATAATAAAATAGACTGCAACAAGTCAGGGGAAGCACATTTGGAGAAGGAATATATGATCAACAACATTTTCTAGCAATATTGACAGGAAGGAACAAGTCAGTAGTACTAATGCCATCCATGGTAAAGTAGCAACAAGTAGTAAATTTGTACCTTTGATAATGAAACAGCTGCAGTTTCACTTTTTGCTCCATAAAGAATATTTTAAATATTTTACAATGCAGGCAGTACACAAATAGTGCTGAAATAATTCTGAATGATAGCATAGGGCTAAAGATAAGCATTAGTCTTGACTGAATTACATGTTGATCATTAATGTAAATCCAACTCTAATTCTTATTCTTTAAATAGACCTTTAAAGTGCCGTAATATAGATTCCTCACCTGCTTTCTGAAAGAGCTGTGAGATACCTACTACATGCTTTCATTCTGAATGATGCACTGAAAATCAAGTTAATAATGGCTGTAATTGAAATATTTCTCAAAGTAAATTCCATTAGTGTGAGAATGAGAGACTTTTCTTCTTCTGTGTAAAAAATTACTATGTGGATTGAGCTACTTCCTAGAGAAGCAAGAAACATAATGTATTTTTGACAATAGACCAAGGTCACTGAAAGTAAAACAGTAACATGATGAGTACATGACACAGATAGCTTTTCTGTGAAAGAGAGACAGCAAAGTTTCCTGTTTTCTGCAAAAAGCCACAACATCCTCATTTTATTACATGAAATAGGGCAGGATAGGCACCAAATCACTGGTAATCACTCCTGGCTTTCACTTTTAAGAAAACAAATTAATAATTTAATCACATTAGGAAAATACCAAACCATGAACATTTATGAAGGAAAGGATGAAGAGCTCACCAAGGTATTTAAGTCTTCATCTAAGAAAAAAATAATAAAATTGAAGGGAGTAAGTGTAAATTTGGCAGCAAAACACAATCTAGAAAGAAACTCAGAATGGAAAATTCTGACCTGGAAATAAAGGACATATTTTAAGGTTGATTAATCTTTGAAGTAAACATCCAAATGATACCATCACCACCCTCCCAACACCAATACATTTTTATTCTTCTTGGTATCTTCAAATTAGAATGAGATAGAGATTGAAGTACTTAATATCAGTGTTAACAAAATAAAATACAAGGGTACATGAGTAAAATACAAAGGCCAGTCATATACAGGAGGCTAAATCAGATTATCTCATTGTGCTATTGTGCCTCAAACTGTGAAAGCTCACTCTCAAAGGAACAGAAGAAAAATCTTTCTGGGCTCACACAGTATTAACATGTTGCACTATTTCACTTAACAGAATTCAGCTATTTGAGTGATGCTTTCCACATCCACAGCTTTATAGTCAATGTCTACCATAAGGACAAAGGTCAAACACCACATTAAAGGCAGAAATGTTTTGATCCCAGATATCCCATTGAGCCAGAATCAGAAAGTAAATACACAGGATTAATAGATTTGTGCCTGAAATAAGTATTATGCCAGCTAAAAATCATGTAAGTACTTAATATTGACTGTCAGTATTCTGCTGTATTTTATACAAGAACACTTCATAGCTAAATTAAGTAACTGCCAAAGCTTTAAGTGCTTAAAAAATCTACTTAGTTTCAAATTTGGTTTGTGACTCAAGGCAGCTCTTTTGCTTTATTTGTTTTGGTCTGTGAGTTGGGTGGTTGCAGTTCAAACTTTTTTCCCCCACAAAATGAGAGTCACAGACTGGTTTGGGTTGGAAGAGACCTTAAAGAACATCTTGTTCACACCCACTGCCACGGGCAGACACCTTCCATCAGACCAAGTTTCTCTGAGACCTGTCCAGCCTGGCCTTAGAGGGATGGGGCATCCACAGCTTCTCTGGGCAACCTGTGCCAGTGCCTCACTATCCTCACAGAGAATTTCTTCCTAAAATCTAGTCTAAACCTACTCTCAGTTTAAAGCCATTACTCCATTGCTGCCATTGATGAAGTATCCTCTCTATTTCATTAAAAATTAAATAAAGACCCAAGGGGTTGAAGGAAAATGGATTTTTCATTTTCACTTTTCTCCCTTTTGCTCTTGAGAATGATTTATGAAGTACAAGTGCATTCATAAAATAGATACTACAGCCTGGAGAAAATAAACTAGATATTATTCAATAGTTAGTGATTCATAATATAAATGGCCACCACCAATTTCGCATTGTTTGTTAGAATCATTTTTACCACATAGCTCTCACTCAAACCATGAGCATTGGACCTGTTTGGATCAGCTGTCCTGCCCATGCTCCCTCCCACCATCTTGTGCACTTGTTCATGGACAGAACATGAGACATTGAAAAATCCTTGACCTAGGGAAGCACTGCTTAGCAACAACCACAACATCAGTACATTACCAACGTTATTCCTATATTAAATCCAAAAAACAGAACTGTACCAGCTACTAAAAAGAAAATTAACTGCATCTTTCGCATAACCAAAGCAATTAAAAGATATATTGAATGGGGCTTTTGTTGTTGCTGATGTCAAATGTACAGTCAAATTAACAGTAGTGGGTTTTTATTGGACATCAGTCTTATAAACTCAAGTTAAAATACAGCTTTACTGATTTTAGAAACATGGTCTGAAACTTAATGAAAGCAAATATTTTTGTATAGGTCTTGACTTGTTCTGTCTTGCCATTTCAAATACAGCTACTGAAGCTGCTATACAGTATTTAAAGTTCAATAAATAGCCACTGGCAGCAGTATTGTAAGGAGCTGTATGTAAACATCACCTCTGCAACACTTCTTTTTCATTCATTCCTCTCTGCAGAACTACAGCTACTGCAGCAAAGCTTTCAAAGAGTTCACATTTACAGCAGCTGTGTCAGAAACACAAATACCCTACACCAGCCCTACATAAGTGCATCTCTAATGTTTAATTAGTGATGAGACAGATTGCATTAGACATTCCATTTTTAGGAGCCCTATCATGTAAGTATCACCAAGCTCCATGAATTTTTTCTCCAACTGTGATCATATTGTTTTCACATAGTATCAGAAATCATGTCTACAGGTGATTTTCTAAAATAAGAAAAATTCACCATCCCACATGAAACAAAAAAGTTTATCAAAACTGGTTTGTTTGGATCAATGGTGCAACAATGCATTCCTTTGGGGAAGATGGGGCTATACTAAACAAAGTTGGTCCTTTTCTTTCATATACTTGACTTGCTCCTGCAGATTCACTTTCTCAACAGCTCTTCACTGAGACAATTTGTTCTTTTGGGGGGCAGCATCTTTTACCAGTATTGCTGAAATGGCATGAGCGACCTTGTGATATAATATGGTAGTTAAAATTTTCCAGCTGACTACTAAAACAGGATCCTACACAATAAAACTTCTGGTCTGCAATTCTCTGCAATTCCAGAAAGGTTTCATCATGGGTGAAGAAACAAACTCCTCAGGAAAGAACTACTTGCTTCAATGAACAACCAGTGCAGAGCAAAACCTGAGAGGTTCTGCACCTTAAGTTATCTAATTGATTTTAAACCTAGCGCTGTTGGTTACAGCTACTTTCTTACATATCTTATCCAATCCAATTCATCTATTCTTTTATTGAAAAACACGTTGTTGACAGAGCCTTTATTTAAAGTGTAAGAATAACTGAGTGGGAAAAAAGTAACAATGAGAAGGCAATGATCCAGAAAAGACAGCTTTCCTGAGATTTCACAGTTAAAGCATCATGTTCCAACAGGCAGATAAAGAACACAGCAATTTGTAGACACATCCCATATGCTCCTTCCTGCTACTTCTTCTCCTCCCACCAGATTCATACACTACATTGCTTTGGTATTAGACCAGGACTCCTTAAAAACTGTCATTCAGCCTGGATTCCATTGGCATTTAAACCACTACGTTGTTCAGATATATACAAGCCAAAGCAGATATAAATGAAAACAAAACAAAACAAAACACAGGAATACCAATGAATACCATTCGCTGTATAACTCAAAATATAACTGCACAATGGCTGTTAATATGTTCCACACCTCTTCTACAAGAGGGAGCCTCTAATATATCCCTGCCTGTTTAACATAAGCAAGAAGCCAAAAAGCCTGTGAGGGATGTAGTGTGATTATTCAATAGCTTCATTAACTTTAGAAAATACACGGAGATAAATTATACAGTGCAGAATATCATGTACCTCAAACAAGCTTCTATTTTTCTCACAATGTTAATAAAAGCTTTAAGACATATTAAAAAAAATAATAAAGATAATTATCTTGGGATAAGTAGCAATTTTATGCCTAGGCCTTGTGCGTCACCCAGCTGAATGCGCAGCATAGGTAACAAACAGGGCCAAGAACAGAGGGCTGCATCTGCCAACATTAAATCTCTACAGGAAGAAAAATTTATTCTTTAATAATAATATCTTAATTGAAAAACAGTGGGTCAGGAACTCCTGCAGAGTTTTCAGCCACACAGCCAGAGAGTGTGGCCTCATCCTGTCCCACACTGGTGCCCTTGTAATAGTCCGGCTTTGAAACTTATTTGCAGATTTGTTCCCTCAGAATGCAAGTGGGGCTGTCATCTCTCTGCTCATCCACTCCCAAGGTGCCTGCTCAGGCTGGGGTTGGGATCTCTCTTGTGGATGGGGCAGTTTTCACTCCTGTTTTCCAAGCTCCAACCACAGTGAGGTGCACCGCAGGCAGCAAGGAGACCCCAGGAGGGACAAAATGCCTTCAGAAGCAAAACGTCCATAGGTTCTATATAATGGCCATTTCCTAAATGTAGTTACACAGCACAGTGATCCATGCTGCATCGAAGGGAATATAAAAACGTAGATGTGGAATCCAACAAGCCAGTAGGCCCAGAGATAGGAGCATCAGAGTTTTAAGAAATGACATTGTAACAGTATCAAGAATGATCATAGCATGAAACCATCAAATTGAAAATATTGTGAACATCACTATTTATCTTCCAAGCAATAATTCAGTGTGTGTGTGGATGAATTAGTGAGTGTTGAGAAGCCCTGGGCAGCAGTGCAATGTGTCCTCCCAGGGTTCTCTTCACACCTCACCCACCATGTGCCGCAGCGAGCTGGGACAAGGGCAGGTCCAGCAGGGCACAGAAAGCCTGCTCAGAAAAAGGGCTGAGACCCTGGAACTTGGGGCTCCTCTGGAAATCAGCTGTCACACTCACAGAACACTCTGTCACACTCACAGAGCACTAAGGAAAGACATAATTGCAAATACAATGCTGACCAAAACGCTCCTTGATGGGTTGTGGCTGAGAAATATGAGTCAACTGCAAGGGGACAAATTCCCATTCTGAATTAGAGCGGGCCTGAGAGCTGGACCAGACCCCAAATTCCTGTATAAGATGTAGCATAAAATATAAGAACAAATTTTCTGTTTTAAAGACACATGTACATGTCTAGGATAAATAAAATAATGTGAGAATTATATTTTTATCACTACTATTAGGTTTGTAATAATAATTTTTGTTTAATTGTAAATTCCAGTTTTAAGGCATTGGACACAAAATTCAGTGACCAAGGAGGCCCATATCATGTTTTTAAGTACTACATATATGAGACTGAAAATAGTACAATTGATCTCTTCCACAAATAGCTTATTATCCAACAACTTAGGATGGAGATTCGATAAAGGAGCACATAAATGTGTAGGGAGGATTAGAGAGGGCTCTGTGGAATGTTCCAAAGAGTAGGAGGAAAATGGTAAAAACTCAACATAAAAGTAAGGAATGGTATGAAAAAAGACGCAAAGCTAAAAAGTGAAGACTTAATTTGGAGAAAATAATGCTAAGAGTAAACAGGATAGATTAAATTAGCTAAGACAAAAAGACCAAGTATATCAGGAGTTTGAAAGATGCTTTGGCTGCTGGAATGAGATGCAGTAAAATCTAGTGATGGGGCATAATCACTTCAAGAGAAAAAGCTAATAGTAAAAGCTAAATGTTTGGAGTTGTGGGAATGAAAGATTTCTTATCAGATCTCTGCAAAATGATTGCCAATGAAGGAGAAAAGACAGAAATTTACTTCATTGAAGAATTAAAACTATGAGGCTCAGGTAAAAAATGGACAGGAAATAAACAAAAAACCCACCAGGTAATATGTGAGAGCTGGAAAGGAAAAGTGCAGTCAACATTGGAAATCAAGAAAAAGATAATTGAAAAATTCAGAGAAAACATGATAAGAAGCCCAGTTTTAAAAACAGAGCTGTGTGGCATATTTAATATTTATTTATTTAGTCTTGGTTTTAAAGTACCTTAGTTTTAAAGCCTGTCAGAGCCATCTCCAACTGTTGGAAAACAAGCATCATTTGCATAAAAAACCAAAATATTTTTAAAATATTTCTCACAAAATTTTTCATATCATCTAAGCAATTGCCTTTTTGCATTAAAATATACCATAAATACCTACTCAGAGATGTATTACATCTCCTTTGCCTTTTTATTTTTTCCACACAGAAACTGCACCATTTTTGTACAGAAAATAATACCATGTCAATAAAGGTTTTATGTACACACCCCCTCCCTCTTCCATTTCATTTGCAACAGTGAGAATTTTTGTGCTATATTGGACAAATACATGGAGTATTGTACAAAATTGATACTTTAGCCTTTTCAGCATTCTCTTTAGGATAGGCAAGTCCTGGGCCTCTGCAGATACATTATGAAATGATTGATTCTGCAAGAGTATTCCTTGGTACTTTTCAACATTTTAATGATACAAAAGTAAATTGAGTTTGGAAATTTCCATCATTCTTCTCTCTTTTCTCTCTAAGGGGAACATGTTACACTTTTTTTTTTCTCTCAAAGGAAAAAGAAAGCAATCACACTTCAACCATTAATGTTCTCACTGAAATTGCAAAGCATCATACTAAATGTGCCAGCATCCCTCTGACAGACATATAACAGCACCAATTCACCAGTGTAATGGAAAAAGTTAGTGATTACATATACTGAAGTGATTGAGCCAACAACGACTCTAATGAAAGGAAAAAACCTTGATTAATAACAAGTGCCACTAAAAGAACAGATTGTTTTATAAGGAATGAATCACACAGAAAGTAGTAATACATTATGTCCTTGTCCATTGGCTGGGAATTGGTAAGGGAAAGAATACAAAGACAAATGGCTGAAGATCAGTAACAGTTTTGCTAGAAGGATTTAAGAACAAATTTCTCCCTTTCTTCTCCTAGTGTGCAGATGTTTGAGAGCAGGTATTTCATCATTATATGTTTCTGGAAATCTTTTCATGTTAACAATGCTGCTGTTGTAATGGTTTGCACCTTGTGTTAAAGGGAGGAGGATGAAGGTGGTTCTACTACAAAGCTCTACTTTTATATTTTAAGTCAGCACGTTATTTCTATAAATTAAATACTGTGCCTTTGCATACTCCTAAACTCTGAAATGTGCACACACATCCCATCTGAATAATGTTAATTCAGTAACACACAAGGTAGAAAAAACTTTTCATCATTAGACAAGGGGGAGGTCCAAGGGATTCAACGTTTTAGGGTAATGAGCAATATTTACATGCATGAAATGCTCAAAAGCGAAGAAAACAAATCAGAATCTAAACAAATAAATTATTATGTTTCCATAAACCTTTTCTACATTTATTGACTTATTTAGTTTTTTCTAAAAGTGAAAATATATTGATTTAAAGAACAATTATAAAACAGTGTCATACCTCAGCTGTACGGGTTATTTCATGATACCACTGAAAGATTTGTACCAGGTAAAACCTAAAGACAGCCCAAATAAGAAAATCCCATGCAACTGGTAAAATTCTATACAGCCATCAGTAGAAGGCTGTTAGAGATCTTCTTGTAAATCAACTGCTTATTATTTATAGTAAACACTGACAAAGAGAACTTGAGAAAGATTTTCAGTGAAAAAAAAGGAAACTATTTTAAAAGAAAACCCTGAATCCTGAATATTTTTCCTCTTCTTTCTAAATAAGAAAAAATTGTTTGAGGCAGTCTGAATCAGAGGTGATAGTTTTGGAGAAAATAGTGTTGAATGAAGTACATAGATCAGCTTTGTAAAAAACTACTTTTAGAAGTTCTCAGCAGATCTCACTCCAAAATAATTTTGCTATTTTACCATAAAATTGTTGATCATTGCTGATGGATGCTCCCTAGCCAGATTTAACAACTACCCATGTGAGACTGACAGCACACAAACATAAGACACCAGTTTTCTGTGAAAGTAAGGGATAAATACACCTCGTCTCTCACATAACTTCAGAGCGAGCCAGGAGCTGCAGCCACTACCCACAGGGTTCCACCATTCCAAGTCTCAATCTCACATTGCTAAACATCAAACACAAACCTCATCTATACATTCTCATGCCAGTTCTCCTGCACTTACCCACAATGGCAGCAGCATAAACCAAAGCAAATGATACTGAGATTTAGTTCTTGGGAATTTGTGCTTGAACACTGTTTTGTGCAATTAATGCACTGTATCCTTCATTTAAAAATATAACCACAATAGGAATTTCCCAACTCCTTTCTCCTAAAACTTACAAAGCAGATGGGCTGCACAGACATACCCACACCTAGTAGAAACTCTGATAGCTACCACTAAGTCTGGTTTCACCAGCAGCAGAGGGTAATGGAAAATCACCTGTTCTGTTACAGTGTGCAGTTCTGGATGTGGACTTAATAAACTGATTCCATTGCTTCCAATTTTTATCAATTTTTCACTTGTTACAGTACTTACATGAAATAATCATAGCTGGAATGACATATTTGGTGCATATTTGTTCATAATCTCAGTGAAACAAACAGATCTATCTTTTTTAAGAGCTACAGTCATTGCAATATCCCTAACTAGATATTGGCTTTTTTTTTTCTTCTGAAAACACCAAGATTGGTTGCTCTGCAGAAAGTCACTTCAGACACAATGTCAGAGTATTGCAACTTGACAAACCTGCATGATGAAAACAAGACAAAAATCTGAACCCTGATAAAAAAATAAATAGGTCCTTCCAGCTGATTGCTGCTGCTATAAACCCACCATTTCCAAAGCAGTATTTGTATGCTTCTTGTGGGGACAACACTAATTTATGTAGTAAGAGTATATGAAACAGCTGAAATTAGTAATGAAATATTAAAGAATTTGGGAAACATTGCAAATGGTACTTTTCAAATGTGACAGGCTTTGCCTTTGAAGTGGGCTTGTATATTCTGGCTCTGAATCAGCAGAACACTTAAGTAAAAGTCTCAACAGGATAATTATACCAATAAGTATAAAAGTCATTCCATTGATTTTAGTGGCAAGACTCAAATCTAAGTGCCTACATATGTCAATATTTTTCTGCACAGTGACCATCTAGACAGAACTGGGCGTTTCCATCTGTGTTTGTAGTCATTCCTGACTTCAAACAGAAGCTTCATATTCTACAGATATCTCCATATTTTATTTTGAAAACAAGGTAATAGGCTTCCTTTCACTGCTTAAAACTGAGCTTCTTGCAGCTGCCATAAAACAGATCAGTAGGTTCAATAGAATAGAAATAGGAATTGGGTATAATCCATACTGATGACACTGTGTTATTAATAAATTGCCTACTATGAACTTTCCATTAATAATTAAAGCAAATAAATCCTATTTTAAAGTATTATCAATACTAGATAATTTATAAACACGGGATCATTGATTTATAATTCAATCTTTCTTTCCCCCAGTCTCTGTCTGTACTTCTGTTTCCAAATGACTTTGATAACGCCCATCCAGTACTATTTGGTATGACTGTCTCTATGTGAACTTGAATGACACATGCAGAGCCAAGCCTGCAGGGACAATGCAAGGAGAGTGGCTTATCCAGAATCTGCTCTTTGCCATGAAGTGGTTCTTTGCAGGACAGTCTCTAAGAGCCCATACTCACCCCTTCCACACCAACACTTGGAGCAATTCCTGTCCCTTGCTCTCGGATGGTGAACGTAGAATTGTATTTTCAGGAGACTGAGAAGAAAAAAAGCAGCCAAGTGTGAAGGAGTATGTCAAGTGCTCAAACAGCCTATACTGGCAAGTAACCTGTCTTCTAGATGTTCACTTTGCTCTCTAACAGCTGATGGCTCCCATCATCAGATTTCTGGAAGAGAATCTCAAAGGTGTGATTAAGGAATGACCGCAGACATGCCCTACCTAAGGCAAATTTGGGGGTGGCAGAGCACTGAGCAAAGGCATGGCTAAGCACCCAGCATGCTGATGTCTGGGTGCTGCTGCCTGAACTGGGACGGGTTTGAAATTTCCATTCCTACTTACACCGCTGGCCTGCACATAGGCAGTCATCCACTGGACAAGTGTGTTGAAACTGCAAATTTTATTCATCCCAGTGAGGAAAGACCTGGGTGGCTGTGGTGTGTCTGTACCTATCCAGTTGAAAGACAGAGTCTTTCTGACACTGTGGATGAAACACTAATCTTAAAGAAATTAGGATTTTAGTTAAAAGTTAGAAGAAACTGGCCTTGAGATAGTTATCTGATACTTAAATAATTGATTGCCTGTCATTTTATGTTTGCTTAGCTGTGCTTGCAATGGGAAAGGATGAAACTGGTAGGTAGGCCTAAAGAACATAAACAATTTCAACCAGAAACTCATTCTTTGAAAAAATGGAGTTACCCCAAAAGCCATTTGTATTGTCATTGATAGAAAAATTCAAGAGTTCAAGGAGAGGAAGACTCTCCTTACTTCCTCCTTTTAAGACCCCTCCCCACAAAAACGACCCCAGACTTAATTCAAGAGGCCAACCAGGCATTCTTAATAGGTATTCAAGCTAATTACCATAGGAAGTGGGGAATATGTGATTATTTAAACCTTTTGTCAATACATAGATCCTGTGATCACCTGTGATTTTGCAGTGTGTATTAGAGGATTATCTCACGTTGCTGCCCAGTGCTGAATAAACATACACTTTCTAACTTTAAATTGTTAGAGAGTCTTCTGTCCGTTACAGCTGAGTATTGGTATTAGACCAATACTCACATTTTAGTAAATCAGAGATGTGAGAGAACAATTTTTTCCAAGAGGATTTCTGAAGGAGTCAGGGGAGTAATGCCCTGAAAAATCTAGTTTTCCCCAAGTTGCTGTCCTTAAACTTCCTGACACTATAAGGAGCAAGCCATGCTGTTAAAATAGTTCTGATATATTCAGTATTACTATCTCATTAAGGTTTTTTTAATGAAAATTACATGCAAAATCTTCTTAAATGAAGAAATAAAAAATAGAGACACTAGTTGATTGCATTAAAATGATCTATTTTTTCAGCAAATACAATCCTGCTAGCTGTGTTTCAGATAGAAATAAAAATAAATCTATAGTAATTAAATTAAGAGCTTAGACTGCTGTCTTGGTTTGGTTTTGTACAGTTTCTTCTGACCTTTTTATAATTTTGGGGTTTTTTCCAGTTGGAATTAACATATACAACAAAGAATGGTGTCACAACACAGTGCTATCACTGTTCCGACTTTCTCACCTACGTAAGTCCTGGCCTGCTGCACCTATTCTTTTTTAATCCAAGTATTGAGCTACTTGGGTTAAACAAAAAAATAAATTACTTTGACATGACTAGAGCTGTAGTTTTAAGATTTGGAAGAATGCCTACCAGGGATTAAGATGAGATCAATTTGCTTACATAGAGTTTTATCTAAGTATAGATAAGAACTTTAGTATACTAAGCTACCTGAAAATTATGTAACGTTTAAAACCCAAGAAAATATCAAAATAATTTTTCTGGGAATGGAGAGGTGTTGCAGTAGAGGTTGCTGCAAACAAAGAAGTTGCTGCTTTTAATATTATTTCTGATACTATTATTTGTTAGCTGCTAGAAAATTGATTACTACAATTATTACTATTGTTAATACACCATTATGTGTAGTCTTAAATGAAGTTGAACTTGGACAGCAGTATTTTAAAATTATTGAACTACCAAGGAGCAGAGTGAATTCTGTGCTCAGTCTCAGCCCCAGCTTGAGAGTGCAGTGAGCTCAGACATGGGCACAAACACCCTTCGAAATTTGAGGAAAAGATCTGGAAACTACCATCTTACTGCAAACCGTGGTAGGATTTCACTGGGATAAAGTCTCTTGTGCCTAGCATGATTTGAATTCCTGTAGTACCTTGATATTTATAGCCTCACTGTTCACTGACAGCCCAAGGAGGGAGAGTCAGTGCTGATTTTCTTCTAAACCAGGCACCAAAGTATTTAGCTCCAGCAGCATTCACATATCCTGGGAGCTGCTGTTTGGTGTCACAGGCCTCCCTTCTGCTGGAAAGCATTAACAGCCAGAAGATGAAAAAAACAGGATATGATTACTTTTGTGGGAGTATAACTGAAATTTGTCAGGAAGAAGATATATATTTATTCACTTACTGCCTTTTTGTGCTAGTAAAATGTATCACAGAAGGTACAATCCTTCTAAGGCTAGCAAAAGCACATACTCCTATCATTTGTAGTATATAGTGATCAGCATTATTTACTCAAAAAAATGTTTTATCTATAAAATTATGGTCTATAGGCAGAAAAACAAAAATATAATTATAAGTAAGTATCTCTGGTCTTTGGTCAACATCGATCTTTTGAATTATTCATTTTATTTTTCTGTTTCCGATTCACTGGTTTACAGATGTGGGAAGAATCAAAAAACATTTCTACCACATGTGCTTTTGGAAGACTAAATGTAGACAGATTATTAAGCTAACTTAATGTATCAGTAATTTGTAAAATAATATTTTAAAATAATTTGAACGGCATGGAAATACATTTATCTTAAAAGACACAACTCTGGAATATTGCAAGAAACTGTCTCCATGGTGCATTACTGAAAAATTGCATTGCTGGAATTCTACAGCAACTCCATTTTTAAATTTTATATACATAATTAAAAGAATAATGAAATTTTACTGCTAGATCAATCTTTCTCCAAAAAGTGCTTTTATTCTGTCCTTAAAAAGTATCTTTTGATGTTATAAGTACAAACAAGAAGAATTCATGAGATCAGAATTCAAATGGTAGTGCACATTTACATGTGATTTATAGTACTGGACAGTGTGAAAAATATCACCTTTATATCATAGATTTCCATTAATACCAAAAGGAGGTTTTGCTACACAAAAGACTAAGGAATAAATTGCACTATTGTCTGCTTTGGTATCTCTGTAAGTTACACTGACTCTATAGACGTGTCTTGGAATTACTATGAATTGCTAATGGATTGTGAAGGAAAAGTTGGAATGAGGTTCCATTCCAGTCAGACAAGTTGATGAGACACGAGCATAATTTGGCAAGCTCATTCTGACACTGGATAATTCAGTAGTTACTGTCCTACATTAAGCCATCATGGTTAGGTGTAGCATATTAGAATCAAAATATTTATGTTAACATACAGAATACACTGTAAAACTTAAACAAGATATTTATGAAATAATGGGTAAGGGAGGGAGGAAAAAAAAATAATAAAATGCCTCTTAAAGTCAGAGAAGACTTTGCTATTTGACATCTGAATTGCTGAATATTTCTCCTTATTACTAATTTGCAATTGGGTCTAAGCTTCCAACAGTGTAAAATTAATTGAACATTGAAAACAGTCATTCTAAGAGAGCTTCTATACATCAACATGGTGAATACTGCTATTATGAAATATTATTAGTATTTTTGTTTCCTTCTCATTCTTCTGATTCTTTCAAAATCTAGGTCAAGCTATGAAAAAGCTCAAGATAGACTAGAGCTCTGATGGAGTAATCAAAGATTAGCTTTAAAAAATAGAGTCCAGAGACTGGAAACTGTGACCTATGAGCATTTTTTGAAACTAAACTCTATGGATGTCCAATAGGGTCCACAAAAACAGGGAGGCCAGCAAAAGAATGGCTAGTTTCCACTGTCATAGCATAGTTGTTACCTATTTCTACCTTAGGCTAAATTTTCTAGGACTGAATGCTCACAGAGATTCAGGCGGTTACTGTAATGTGTTATTAATGTTTGTAAATTGTTCTCACAACCTTTAATAAAAATGTTGTTGCCAAGTATTTTTCATTGATTGCCTGGAGATTCCCAGCAGTCACTCTCCTGTTTCACTCTGGCAATATAATAGAGAATTTCTGATATAAGAACTAGTAGAAATGAATGTTTAAGATCCTCAGAGAAAACCATCCACTGTATGGATGTAATCTCAAGCATTTTAAATGGTGCTATTCTAGAATAGAAACTGAAAAGCATGCTTTATCTTTAATGTCATATAAATCCACATATATCTTGAAAGTATGAATACCCCAAAGATCCATTTCACAAATTGTCCAGGAAACCACATTTCATCTTGAAGGCCTGTAATGCTATCAAGACTGTGCAGTAGTGAGAAGCCACGTTGACAGATATTTCTGGTGCTTGAGAACATCCCTGACTGTACAAGCTAAGAGGAATGTATAAAATCACAGCCTAAGGCATGGTTTAGGAGGGTGATGTCTAATCACATACCTACTACACTTAAAACAGATAAATCACATTCTTTCATCCATAGCATAAGGTTCATTGCTGTTCAATAAGCATAATAAGCTGCCCCACAAGCAAAACAGTTCTTTTTCTGTGTTTACAGTTGAAACTGCAAATATAATAAACCATAAGCATGATCCCTGCCAACTACATGCATGATAATGGGGTTTGGTTTTAAACAGGAATTATAACGTGAAAGTAAATGTTCCTCTTGCTGCAGGACTGGTTTTCACATCAAATATCAGCATTTTCCAGGCAGACAGGATATATTTACCATGAGGGAGATATTCAGAGCACACAAGGAAGAAACCAGTCTGATTCCCTGAGAAGAATCCTGGAAATTCCCTGCATACACAAATTTTCACCATGGACCTTCCCATGTTGAAAAGGTGCAGATTCTGACTAAAATGCCTCTCCCAAACTTGGCACATTAATTAGCTCTCTTTCTGTTGTAGAATCTTTCAGAGAAGCTCTCAAAGTGTCCTTGCCTTAATCAGGGCATTTTCAATATATTTTTATTGACTGCAAAACCATGTATTTTCACTAGAATGTTAAGAACAATTTTACCTCAAAATTCCATCTTTATGTTAATATCAGTCATTGGGCTAAAGGAGCCTCTATGTCAGTGAATGAGTTAAAAATTACAAGAGGATAGAGACACTCAGACATCCCAGATATAGCACTGTAATCCTTTAAGTCTTGATTTTGCTTCAAACCACAACATAACTAACTGTTTTCAGTATCAGTAGGGGTCCCAATTAACTGCATACATAACTAGCACGTAAGTCATTTTAGGCACCATTTCAGTGTAAAATTGTTTTTTTAATGTCATCTGCACTAATCATAAGATAATTATGTTTATAAGAAGCTAATAATTACTAAGATTATCTGTTTTAAATTGTTAATGTGCCTCGCCAACAGGGTTTTGAAGAAGCAGGAAGGTTTGGAAGGTAAAAAAGTTAATTTTTTTAAAACAATAAAATAGAATTTAAAAAAAATGAATTTGAGATGTTTATCTATTGAAAGAAGAGCTTTGAAATGCAATAATGAGGTATTGAAAGAAAGTTGAAACGCTACAGACAAATCAAGTGTGCTTTTTATTCTTATAAAGAGTAGTTAAATTAAAGCTTAATTAATTTTTTTAAAGATGGATCTTGTTGGTAACTGATTCTATACAAGCTCCCCATCTTGCTTTTATAAGCTATGGCAGGGAGTATTTTTTATTAAATTATACAAATGTTTGCTGTTTCATCATCTTTCTCTGTCTCAGAGACCAATGCAATGAGAAAATTTAGCAGATGCTAGAGACGGGCAACCTAGAAGACAGCTGTGCTGCAAGATGCAGTTACAACAAGACAGGATCCAGAAACCTGGAAGTTATTTGGATTTACATAGCAAAGCCAATAATCTACACATGTAAAAGTAATTTCTGATAGAAATTTTAGGAAATATTTCAGGAATGTTTCCATCAGTGAGATATTTCCATCATCAGCTCTGGATGTGGAGGTACAGTTCTCCTCAGCCACAAATGTGCTTTAAAAACACACCTACTGAACCCAGTTTTACTTATTGCTGACAAATACCACTGGCAATTTTCTGCCTAGCCTATGGCTTTCCATCTGATGATTAAACATTTTTTTTCCCAGCTACTTAATAACAGCCTTTACACAGCTTGAGAAGCAAAACTATAAATAGCATCCTTGAGAGAGACCCTAGAGGAGATGTGTGGTTAACACTCCCAAACCAAATACATGATATTTTATGTTGAAAAGGTGAGAGGCCAACAAACTTTCCAACGTTCTGGTTTTCAAATAAGGACCCTGAGGTGAAAACATATTAAGGAACCACTGAGCCTGCTCTGCACCAGCTAATATTAGTTTGAACTTGACCCTGCAAAGGGATCTGAGAATGCAGAAAAAATGAGTGGAACAAAGAAAACCCAATCAGAACTGAGATCCCACTATTGTCTCTTGTGCATGTTAGCAGTGGCTGCAGGAGTAGTCCCTGCAGGCTATACTTTTGCAGCTCAGGAAAGGCTTATATTTTTCAAACCATATCTGCCTTACATAGCTAGCCTGTCAAGGTTAAATCACTTTACTACTCTTTTCTGTCACCTCTAGTTATGCCTGCCTTGCTGTATGTTATTGCAATCCTAACTGACGTAGCAAAAGTCAATTCCAGGTATTTTAGACAGATCTATCATCAATAACAAAGGACAGTACAGCTCTAAGTGCTGAAACATTTAAATCTTTTAATACAGTACCCACTATTGCATTATGCACATTTGAAGAACATAAATCAAGACTGACCCAAAAGCGAATTTTAAATAACATCAGAAATGTTAATTATATTCAACAGTTCAGTATCAAGATGTCAAACAATCTTACAGAGGACTCAGTAGTACAGAGAGGTGCACTTAGCAGCTATTCCTATCAGTCACTTGTATTCTGTGGCTACATCAACAGTAAGTCTCTTAAACACAAACAACAAAACCCTCAGTGTATGCAAGGACATAATAGCTCTTACAGATTCTTTACAATTAACATGCCTAACATGAACACATTTAGTGCTCAACAAATAATTTTTTAATGCCATTGATCCTAGATTTTTTTAAAAGCTACTTTCCGTTCCTTGACAGATGTGCTATGCTGCATTTCATTACTTTTTGTCCTTACCTCGTTCTTCTTTTGTTTTAGATAAGTGATGAGGCTTTCAAAAAAGATTAAGTACTGGCAGGCAAAGCAATGGCCCAAACACGGATTTAATTGGAACCTCAAATCCTGTGGAAAGAAAAAAAAAGAAATTAAACCATTAATAATTTAATTTTACTAGCAGACAGAGTGAGTTCATGAATCCTGTTTTAGGCAGCTTCTTTACATTTGATTTCAACAGGTATTCAACCTGTTAGTCAAAGCATGTTGGAAATAAAATCATTAACAGAAGATTTCAGGGAGATGTACGCAGCTGCTAACAGGTGATGATGGGGTTAGATTTCATCTGGAGAAGTAGTCCACCAATGATTGGTAATGTCAGAATTTACTTGATTTAAGCATTAAGTTCAAAGAGCACTTTCTTCTAAAGTAAAGTAAAACCTAAGAATCTTCCCATTGTGTAGCACTCAAAATACCATTTTCTTATGCTACTCTTTGCCCCATGATCGTGTGACAGAGTACAACCATTATACTGCAATACAACTCAAATGCAACCAAGATATAATGCTAAACAATTCATGCTTCAACACAAAAGACACTGAAAGAAATTTTATTTCTTTCAAGATTATAAAAGGCTCCAAACATAAAAACTGCCATAAATGTAAATCATAAAAGCCATTTTTTAGAGTCAGAGGTTATAAGTTGTAGTATATGGCAAGTGACAACCAAATAACCAACAAAATAAAGCAACCCAGAGTATGAGTAACTTGCTTTTTTTCTGCATTAGTAATATCTATTCAGACATACAGTATAAAAAATCTCAGGTGCATCAAAGAACATCTCTAATATTTTTGTCAGAGAATTATGCTTTGTATTTCAAAATACCAGACTCCTATACATTTATGTGGCATTAATACAATTATTTCAATGGACCAAGAATAACTTCCCATGTAACCAATCCGACCAACAGAGCTATAATTTTCCAAGCTCTCAAAGCTACATTGGGGGGAGGCTGTGTTTCATTTTTCTACTTTGCTGTTATTGCACAACAAGTATATTTAAGTTTAATTTGGAATTACAATCAGATTTATGTACCATGACCTCAGTCACACTAGGCCACTAGAATTCAGTAAACATTCTGTAGCAGGCAAGGAGTTATCATTAAGAGCATTCAATTACATATATAGTTATTATTTAATGTGGCAAATATATCTAAAGCCTGTACAGAAGGTGGCATTTCAAACTGCTGTAAGATCTTATATTTTAAAAAGCTCCTTGCATGATTATAGTTTGTATGGGTATTTAGTTTATTTTTTATTGTTTGTCAATTGAGGACTGCAGGATGCCTTGTGGGTTTTAAAGACTAAGTATGTCTATGACTATGACAGCAATATTTTTCATTAAAGTTTCTTTTCTGAAGAACAAATTTACTAAAATGTCTCTCCACGCATCGCATCAGAAGCATTTTTGATAATGAAGAGGTAATCTGTGGTCAAGATGATGATAATATAAATGGTCCATGCTCAGATTATCTTGTACATCATTTTCTTTCCAGAAGTGATTAGCTACCTGGACAACAATGCATATGTGACAGTCTGCTTGGAAAGCTGCAGCAGAGGGAAAGGAGAGGCAGATTCTTTGCATGACATAGAGACAGTGTCAACAAAACCTGCAATGACAAGATGAAATTTCTGTGCTTGGTCCCCATCTGCCCCATTATGCTCTCCCAGAAGCCTGGGGATTGTAGCCACAGATGTGCAGAGAGGCTGTGCCAGAGCCAGAGCAGAGCAGCTGATGAGGCAGGGTTGGTACCCACCTCAGTCAGGCAAACCTGAGCTCATTCCCTCTGCTCAGTGTCTGCATCCTGCTTGCTCCCCACTCTTTCTAGTGGCTCCTGTCAGCAAGACCTTTACACAGCAGCCAGGTGTGTCCATCTTGAGATGTCACTCTATTAAGTGCAGCTAAAGGCACTTATGCACTTTATTAAGACAGCTAAAAAAAGGCTGGCATGAGCACTGGGAATTTTGGAATGGAAAGTAGAAGCAGGTTATCCTGTCAGCTATAAAGCTGAAGACCTAACATTCAGCTAAGGACATACCAGTGGTTTTCTAAATACCAGAGACAGAAAGCAACAATGCTCAGCACTGGTAATTCAGTTTCAGATATTTTTAGAGGGTTATGGCTGTCTTTTCTCCTGTAATTCAGAAATGAGCTTGAGGGAGAAACAGGCTATTTCTACCTAAAAACAATTCTTGGTCCAAATATCAGTCGTTCACTTACTTCTCCATCAATAAATAATTTTAAATACAACTACTGTGCTTCCTGGTGTTCATTTCATAAATGCCTTGCAAACTGCAAACTCTCTAAGTAGCCCTGCTCCCTTTAGCCCAAAGAAACATTTGAGTCAGTCATTTAATACGTAGACATTCAAAGATATTACTGAAGTTTAACAGGAGGCAATTTTAGAGCCTGGTGTTCTAAATGACACTCAGATGCTGAGTCCTCATCTAATATTTATTTACTTATGAAGCTATAAAATAATAAATACAAAAATAACAACAAACACAATAGACATCATTACACTTTTGTAGCAAAACCTGCCAGAAACAGGACAATATCTTATCCTGAGCAGTAAAAGCAGGATAGACCAGCTGTTAGGTGCCCTCTGAAAAGATGTGAACCCTTGGGACATTCAGATGCTGTGCTATATATGAGACACAGGAACACACCAGTTGGGATCCATGAGAACAATAATTGAAAAAAAAACCCAAAACAACAAAATTTTTCAATAACTTTACTGCAAATATACTTATTGATGCTTCAGGCATAGAAAATTTAATAAAGCGGTGAACAAATCTCACAATGTCTTCAAATTAATTTACATTCACAGAAAAGTCACAAAGATAATTTTCAGGGCAACTAACTCCATCTAATTAACAAACTGAGTATTTATTTAGAGAGTGATGCACTGATTCATTACTGATGACTGTAAACACATTCTGTACTGCTTTTATATTAAAACCACCAAAAATCTGAACCTTTGAAAGTGTGCCACACCTCAGCAAATTACTATTTACTATGATACTAGATTTCTTATAAGTTTACTCTACCATGATGAATATGTGCTTGGAGTGGAACAGGAGAAGAAAAGACAGCATCTCCTCCACAGCCTGTGTTTGTGAAAGAATACACGTGAAAAAAAGAACATGTAGGAGCTTGACATGTCCTTGGGGTATGATTAAAAGCTCATGAAATAAAATAATTCAAAGACGACAGCTCTGACTTTAACCACCACTGGGGACAGCAGATCTTTCACTTAAGACATGCCAGCCATTCACAAGTATAACTGAAATCATATAGAAGATGCATTTTTAAACCTGGTGATTTAGATACAAACCCCAAACCAGACAGACCCTATAGGTGACGTATAAATGCCACAAACTTTAATAGAGTTTTATTTTTTATAATAATATTAGGCCAAAGCTTAAAAATGCACCCATTTTAAACTGATACTATATTTCATTAAATATATTCTTTCCTAAACTTCAGAGTCTGTTCCACTTCTGCAAATTCCCTTTATTTCCATTTTGACAGTTCTACAGTTAATTGTGTACAGAGATACAAAGCCAGCTGCAACTCACATTACAATATATATATATGTGTGTGTCTATACACACACAAAACTGACATGAGCTCTCATCTCATCCAAAGGTATCTTCAACAATTTATTTTTTGAGAGTCATGAGATTGACCCAGCATGGAACCGCAGCATTTGAAACACAAAATATCTTGAACAGAAAACTGATGAAGTCTGGTTCAGAGACTAATTTTTCATTCCCAAGTAGTTCACGACTAAACTTTCCAAGTGTGAACACTGTTCTCATTTCCCTCCTGGTGCAAGAGATGATTGGGAAAGAGCACACACACCACAGCCTCCTTGGAACCAGATAAGGCTGATAGCTAAACTACTTCGAGGATTGTCACATTGTGGGAACGCACTGCCTTTCTAAGTCCTCTCTCTTAATGAAATGTGTTTCAAAATAGTTTCAAAGTTACCAAAAAAAACCCAGATAAATGTGAGGCATAAACCTCTATTCCTTAGCAAAAAGACCAAAAATATATTGCATCTTACACATTTTTTTAAAATATAATTAACAAACTAAAAGACCAATCAAATCAGAACACTGCATTTAAACTGTGTGTTAGAATTTGTTTAGTGGTGTAATCTCCTAATCCACTTGAAGTTAACTATGTTCAGGATGTTGCCTCCAGTACAGTTAAATATTCAGAGGATAGAATTGCACAGCTTTTAGACACAGAGTACCACAGGGATTCTAAATCATTACAACACTTTAAAAAAAATTCCACGTTTCAGACACACATCCCTGCTCTCAATTGCTGAGAGCCAGAAGGAGACACTCTTTCATTTGGAGGTGTGATGTTCAGATTATTTCAGTGCTCACTCTTCTTGCAAATGCAGCTCAGTTATCAATATTGAGATACCATTAATAGATCACCCTTGCTGCTCCCTAATATTAATTGTGATAAGGCTTAAATTTGAATCAAAAGTCCAAGATGCTTTACTCTAATATTTAAAAAGCAATCTCCTCACATAGCAAGTTCTACAATTGATATTATTTATTCTCAGAGTAGTATTTACTGGGTTTTTAAGGTGATGTTTGACTTTCATTTAGCAGCTGCTAAGTGGGTTTTTTTTTTGCTACTGTTGATTTTTTTAATAAAAATACAAAAGAAAACAGAATATTTTTCTGGCATGCTTCCTTTTGTATGTTTGTATCTTTTGAAATTAGTTATACCAGAACTTTTGTATAAATAATAAGCCCATTAGTAACAAAATAAACTGATTAATAGCTAGTGGTTTTGTCTTTATCAAGTATGGATGTTGGATGAAACTGTACAGAGTAGTTGAAGTAGCATTTTGTAGTGTGGAGAGTGTCATGATTATGAGAAGCTTAAATCTGCATGGCTTCCTGACAGAAGAGAAGGCTTCAAACACGGGCTTTCTCCATCTGAGAAAAAGGGTTTAGAGAGAAGAGATTTAACACTTATAAAGCAGTGAAAGTTCTGAAAGCATTTTTGCAACTGAAAAATGTCTTGATTTCTTACACTTTCTTCTCTCTTACCCTGTCTCTTGAAAGACCTCCTTTAATTTGTTCTGAAATCTTCTACACCATATTTTAGCCTGTAATGGGTGTTCAGACTCAGTTTAAGGCACATTTTCATTGTGCTTATGGATCTTTCCTTTTGCAGGGCCACATTTCCATGGTTAAGATTTTATATTAATCTTGTGGGCCAGACCAAAATATGGCCCTTGGAACAGATTAAAAATTCAGGATGCTGAACAAAAATAGGTTGTGGTTTTTTAACACCAATCCCTTTTCTAGCAGTATTTTAAAGGCTGTCTGAAAGAAAAAAAGAGTAGCACTTTCTATTTGTGCTTTCTTCCCTCAAAGAGCTTAAATCCTTCTACCTTAGAAATATTTTCAATCTTATTACTATCAATAAACTATTTCTTTCAATAATAAGCCTTTAATTCAAATTTTTCTTAGGTTGCTTAAAAAAAAAAATCCAACAAATAAACAGATTTTCTTAGTATTTCCACTCTCTCTGTTATTTGCTGTTATGACAATCTAAACACATATTTTTGCTAGTCCCTACCCAAAAGGTCTCAGCAATACCATGTAATTACTAGGTTAAGCTTCTAATTCATTTGTTGTTAGTTTTGTTCCTTTGAAATTCCCTCATTAAGTTATTGCAGGGAGCTGTGTTTGCACAGCAAAAGAGAAAAATACAAGCTCTTTATTGCATTCTTTAAACATCCCTTTATCTTTAAACTAGCTAATTGGCATATTAATTACTTAGATATAGTAATCACAATCTTGCAATTAACTGTGGATACAACAATCTCCTGATTTAGTGTAATACCATTTGTACTTACATCACAATAACATCTTCACTTGCTCTGATGTACTCTGTCAAGTATTTCCAAATTAAAACAACTGGTATTGGTAGACATGTATTAATGATAAGTATCCAAGTGAATGTTTGTGTACCTTGTTAAGTTTTCAGTCCTAACAAAGAAATACAGAAAGCTTATTCATTACATAAGAGGTGAAATTACACTCACCAGATATATTAAAAACTTATTCCTTCTCTATTTTTAATACAAAACTTCTATTTATTAGATTTAAATCTAACTGCTTTTCTTGCCAACTTCCAAAATTTCAGTGGATATAATCTTCCTTTATATACCAGTAAAAGCTCTGAATGAGAAAAACAACGTGTAAAATGAGCAAACAAAACCCCATTCCCTGCTCAGGCTCAAGGTGCTGCTGAGGGACACTTTACCAGAAGCTCAGAGAATTCTTGCCATCACTACCCATGTCTGGCTTCTCTCCTGCTCATGTTCCTCATGTTGCACCTGCTATGGTTGTAATTACACCATGAAATCTGCCTTCTAAACCCCAGCACCCCTTACTCTTATCCCGACCCCAAACTGTGCCTTCCAGAATGGGCTGAGCTGGGAACAGACACTCCAGGTGAGGCTATTTCAGAACAAACTAGGTCAGTAATCAATTCATAATGGAACAAATTCTGTTTCACAGAGAAATAAAAGTTATTTTGCAGTTGCAGTTTTAGTAGACTACAGTTTGGTCCAGAATGGTCAAAATATGTCCATCAATAAATTTCTGATGGCAATTTCAGCATAAGTGCCTACACTACCAAATATGATTAATCTACTGGAGTGATAATATTACACTTTCTGTAGCTGAGCACTTTGCAATACAAAGAATTAATTTCAATGCAACATTCCAGTAATGCCCTCATAAAACTATGGCAGCTGAGAGCTATGTTTTCACATGAATCGAAAGGGACACAAATATTTATAGCGCAAGTCTGAGAGTGTGAATACAAAATGTGCATCTGAATAATCATGCACTGACTCCAATTTTATTGTAAGACTGAGGGTTCTATGGGTGACTGTCAGGTTCTTTTCCACTGTAGTTGTTCCTGACAGCTGCAGTACACAAAAAGCCCTGTCCCTGTACAGTGTGGTAAGTGCCCGTCCCCTCTGCAGTACTCCTTCCCTTTCACTGTCCTATAACTCTCCTCAAGTCCTCTGGGCTAGGGCGAAAATCCAAGGCAATTTAAAAAATAAAAAGATTAATTGCAGGCTGACCACTCATTACATTTCTATCCCTGCAACAGCCTATTGCTGTTAACAAACATTTATGAAGTCACAAATATGAGACGAGTATTTCAAGCTTGCTGTGGAATTGTGGAAATGCATAGAATGTGCATTATATTTTTTATTCAAGAAATCTAGCAGGCCTGGACATTTTATATTCAGTTTCATATAGACATTGATGTATCAAGATGATTCAGAGTGTATATGCTTTGCATTTGTTTGAAATATCTCTGACAAGTACATATTTTTGAATTAGTGATCTAAAGATTTTTTTTAATTATATAATTACGAGCTGGAGGCTGAATTTTTAGAATTGAATTTGGTGGTAGATTTGCAATTCAAAAAAGTTACTTAAATTAACAAAAATTCCCTAAAAGAACAGCTGTCTACCTGACTGATCCAAGAAAATGAACACTGAAAATAAACAGCTGCCCCATGGAAGACTATGCAATAAAACTAATCTCCCTTTTCATAATGCATTTATTTTCCCTGTGTTTATTGCAGACCTGGTGAACCTTCAAAGTAATAAATATTTAAATATTACAGACATCCCAGACATGTGAGTTCAAATGAAAGTAGGATTTCAGTAGCCTGACTAGAGTAAAACCAGATTTCTTAAAGAAACTGGTTCTGATTGTTAGATAACACTCCAAAACTTTTTTTTTTTTTTTAAATTCTAAATGTTTTGCTTTGTTATACCAACAAACTCTTTTTAAAAGGACTTTTTTTTTCTGAAATCTCAATGTTCTCCATGCAAAACTCAGAGTCTGGACAAATGATACAGTTCCACTAATGTCATCACAGCAACATGTTAGAGAGAGCAAAAAACGTAGTACATGTTTAAGGTTACTAGGATAAATATCCCTGCGTGCTATATTTTATCATAGAACCTCCAAAATCCAGTCACTAAAATTAACCAAGTAATGACATTATTCAGTAGTTGAGATGTTTCAGCCATGTATTTTTCACATTCAAAAAGCTAGATGAAAGCAGAGATAGAAGCAGGCATGCATCAAAATAATTTCAGGGTTCAAAGCAAGGGATTTAGATGTAGGTACTTTCATAGCACAGAGAACTCAGTGGTCATGACCCAGAGTAAGACAGTGGAAAACTGCTGTGTGACAAATGAAAGAAAATGCTTCAAACCAAACTGATTTCTATTTTTTCAGTCCATGCACTGAGGGAAGGTGGGTTCTCCTTTCCTTTGGGCATTTTTTGCACTCCAGACATTCTCAGTGGCTTCTACCATTTACATACTCTCCAGAATACACTGTTTTCATTCCTGAGTCACAGGTTCTACTGGGATAGTCCAAAACAAATGCCAACAAATTCAGTTACAGCAAAGGACATAAGAGATAACATTCAAAGAAAAACTAAGCCATGTATCCATCATTTGTCATGCCTCGTGGGTATTAAGTATGGCCTGGTCTGATTCATGGGGAAATCCATAGTGTTCTGAAAGCCTCTTTAGGGGAGCATAATTTGGGATACTGCCACCGGCCCTGAAGAGCCAGAAAGCTGTGATGGCTGTGGATTTAATCTCTGCATTGATGTGCCCTTGGTGAACCCTTTTAAGTTTTATCCATCACAACAGTCCCAACAGTTTGCAGGGCTTTTTCCTAAAAGCCTTCCAGCTTGCAGCTTCCCAGGGCCTGCCAGCCCTTCTGCCATGCTGCACAATCTGCCAGATGATCACAGTGTTTTTTCTCAAGAGTGGAACAAGTCCCTCTGTCTTGAAGGTCTCATTCTCTGAATCAGCCCTGATACTCAGACATATGCTCTTAAGGGCAGTGCTCAACCCCTACAGAGTCAACCAATACGTGTGTGATTTGTCAGACTGAGCGTTTTCTTTATATCCAGGAACAGATCTTTACCAGAACTGCCCACAAAGAGTTGCAGGATCCATTGGGCAGAAAGGCTGTGATAAGCAAATAGACAATATTTACTCTACTTCAATTCCTAAACCAGAGGGCTTCAATTTATGCTTAATAATTAAGATGAGGACTAGTCCATTATTAAATCAGTCCACTGCCTCTATCAAATCCAACCATTCAAAAGGTAATTACAGTTGTCACCTGCCCAGGTGCACAGATTGAGGAACCTGCAAGGAACAGTCTCCTTTTTGATGCTGCCATGTGGGCTGGGTTTTTAGACTAAACCCTAAAAAAAGCCAAGAAAGTGGGTAGAGAGATTTCAATCAGTCAGCAGAAGTGGCAACCTGGAAAGAAGAGCACAAAACATACCTTACAACAACCTTGCCCTTGAGGGCTCTAACAGACATTTTTCATTTTTTGAGGCATGTCTTTTCTTCCTTTTACTCCTCCAAAACCATGCCAAGAAGATCCACTCTTGGTAAAGTCAGTAGAAGTTTTCCACTGATTTTAATGTGGGCATGCGGGCTCTCACTGAGGACAGCATTTCTTTCTCTTTTTTAATTAAAAATTTTCCTTACACAGACTGCCTGAAAGGATGTAAAGAAGATTAACAATAATATTCCAAACTAGTTTAACTTAAAAAAAATATTTATTCTAAAATGTCTCAGCACACACTCAGATGTTATGAATATTCAGTACAGCCCGCCTCAGCAGACATTTTTTGCAAGACTATTTTTACTAAAAGACATTTTGATATGACATATAGAAAAGATAAGACTTTTTATACAAAAGAGGATTCACTGGAAATACTTTCTAATGAAATTTTTATGCTATGTAAGCTAGCCTGCCTGCACTCCTTTGGATTATCCTCCATGGTCTGCTACAACACATTCCATGGTATAGCATGTCAAAAGAAAGACGAATCGGGTCATTTTTCGAGTCTTTGTAAATGAAAGTGCTATTACAAACATGGGATGACCCAGGAATATCTCAAGAGTAAAACACTTGAATAACACACCCTCACTGTGCTATTGAATTTGTTACGCATTCCTTTAAATTAATAATAAAAATAGATCTTAAAAGGCCAATTATAAACAAGCACAAGAGAAAAGCATTTTAAATAGCTCATGCTAATTGTGTTTATCTCAGTGTGAAGCCATGTCAAAGAGCCTGCAGCAAATGTATTTTGTTAAAAGTACCACTTGCACAGCAGGCATTAAACACTAGAAAGCAAGCTTGTCATTAGTGGGCTACAGCTGAAAAGGCTACTAAAACTCAGCTAAATTATTAATATTGTATCTTAAAAGATGTCAGATGGAGAATTAAACTCCTTTTACACAACAAATGATTTTAATGCTACTTTTTCTTCATGCTAGTCCATCAGTAATATCCCAGTTTATATAATCTTGGGGACGACCAGAGGGCAACCACAAACCAACCTTGGTTTGCATTCCTCAGTGTGACAAAGCTCCACTGCTCTCCTTCTACTTCTGGGGCTCATATATTTTATTTTACTTAAGTGCTTATAAAAAGGGAGTTGACTTTTTTTTTTTTTTTAATTTTCTCAGGTTATTTATAAGTTTAATGAAGTATATAAAAGATTTTTTTTTTAAATTTACGTCCACTGTGATGTTTGAGACAGTATTTCTGCAGGTGTAGTTCCAGGCTGCTTCTGAGACAGTTTAACACTGAGTTGAAGCTGAAGGTGACAATTCTGCTCTTTCTTGTCAATCCATGTATTCTGGAGAGATGAGTCAGTTGGTTTCTGACATGAAACATTATCTTTTTCAGGGTTATTTTTCCATTGGATCAGTCATGCTACCAATATGGAAAAAAAGAAAACTACAAGCAGCACCAAGGTGCAAGACTGAAAACATTACTTTGGATGGCAATATGCCACTGAATTACCTTCCTTGAAATCACCAAGTCTGGTTTAAGGAGAAGGGTTGAAATGTGGAAAATACTACTGACTACTAAGAAGTGAGGGAAGGGGATATTTCAAGAGAGGAATTGAGCTACATATTATTATTATTATACTCTTTAAAGGTTTCCTTGCTTTTGCAATTCATTCCTAATTCTCCACTATGAACAAGCAATACTGAGACACAATGCAACATTTTTTCCTGTTGGTCTTTGAAATCTGACAGAGAATAAGAAAGAGGAGAAATAGGAGATATCCCATAGGAACACAGCTATGATGAGAAATTGTGTTTTCTTAAAACATGAACAGACCCTCACCTCAGCAGGTTATACTCTCAAGCACCAGCTGTATGGGTAACTGCACACATTCATCTACCATGCTGAGAAAAGAACTTCTAACTGTTTGAAGCTGATTTTGTTTATTTCATTTTTTTTTACAGAACTTGACTCTCATTTGGCAGATTACTTTCAGTTACAAAGGCATTCTGAGAAGACTATGCAATCCTACCCAATTCCTACAGCTTAAAAGAAGATACCAAAGGTTATGTGTTCTTATATCATCAACGTTCACAAAGCAAAAACTTTACAAAGTATTTTATTCATAAATGTTATATCTGGGATGATTTGGTATTAGCTTCTAGTAATTTTTTTGTAAAGTAGTTTGTTTCTAAGTTCAGAGAGGATAAGAAGTAAAACGAGGAAACACACACTTGTRCCAGCAGAGTRGAAACATGCTTTGGTATCAAACACAACTCATTTGCTTTCAGATTATTTGGAAAACAGTAAGAGAGGGAGAGAGCAGCTAATATGGATGTGTGCCTTCACTGCTTCCAGAGACCAAATTTGCTGCTCAGCACACCTTGGGTGAAATACTATTATGATGGTTGAAAACAGAGATGACACGAATTCACTGAGCATCCTCAACAAACAGCACTGAGTTTGTTATGGCTGCCCCTTTTATGGGGGTTTGAATTCCCCAGGCTTACACATGTTGAGGTCTTAACAGTGCCCAGCTCCCTGGCTAATGACACATCTGCATTTAGGGCTGAATGAGATTGGCTGGAGGTCCCTGTGTAGGTTTGAATCCAACCTATCCTTGTTCACCCAGGGACCTGTTTATGGAATTAGGCTAGCCAAACTGGGTTTCTTATTTATGGCCAAATTATTTGCCCAGGTACAGACTAGCTGTGCTGTGACAGAGGTGCTGTGACAGACCAGCATGATTTTCTGCTAGTGGTCCTGAAAGACTAAACCTGACATCAGTGAGATACTCTGCGAGTCCAGTCATTCTTTTTTCTCAAGCTAAAGGTCATCTACTTAGTACAGGTGTCTTGGGAAGTAAAGGAATGCACTCATTCCTGAACTTTAGTGTCTTACAGACTGAAATATTGCTCAGGCTGTTCTTTAAACATCAGTAGAAAAGTGCACTAGGTCAGTCATTCAAGATCTGATGAAATATAGCACACTTCTAAATGTAAGCCAAAATTATATTCTAAACTTTCCTTTTTTACCTAAATAAATGTAAGTTAAAAAAATACTTCAAAATACCATACTCTACCACCCCCTATTCCAGGCAGCTCTTGACCTCGGCCCATGATGGAAACTAAAACAAGGACAACATATGTGCACAACCACAAGCCAGGTAACAGCTGCCTTGCAGCCCTTTCTCTGCTAAACTAAGCTTAATGTCTTTCATTTTACTTATACAATCTAAATGTCCAGGTTCCTGCCTATTTGAGGAATCACATTCCCCATAAAATATGGTATTAAGAAAAGTATTCAAGCCTGAAAGTCCTTTCCATTTAAGACACAAATGTCAAGATACTGTCCATCATACAAATGTAGATCACAATGTGCTTCTTCCCTCTACTTGGGTGAAAAAATACAGTTTTTGATTATATTAGACAATGCTGATTTCTTCAGAAAATGGGGAATGATGACATTTAGTTAAAAAGATGGACAGGAGTTAGATGACTCAATTGAAAGAACAGAGTTGAGCTGCAGGGAATTTTGTTACTTGATATTTTAGTCGAAAATTGAACTTAAATAAATAACTGAATAGCTTCCCAACTAAGGTAACTTCCAGGAAGTTCTCTGGGAAAGTTATCCTGAAAATTTTGACAGAGCTGAAATTTCCACTTAGTTGACTACTTTCTGTGGCAATGACATGAGGATGTCTCTGGGGAACACCCACCAGGCAGATTGCTTCATGGCCAAGGAACCATGTGTCCAGGCTCTCCTGCAAATCTACACAGTCAAAACAAAATATTTTGAATTTTAAAAATAGCATCTCCTATCTATCTCTAATCAGCAAATCCTGTTGCTTTGGTTGTTAGATTGAATTTCATATTTTCAATCATTGAACAAGGTTTCATTTTTTAGAAAGGTATGGTTGGATTACTTCTGTTTTTAAAATACTCATCCAAAGAAATGTATTAATTTAAACATGGGAGAGACAGCAGACTGCACAAAACTGACAGAATTGGAGAGTAAAGGAGAGTTTTCTTTGCTTAGCTCTTTCTTGCAGCTTAACCAACTCCTAATGTGAATTACTATTAGAATGCTTCTCCTGCTTTCAGGCCCTACTCAGACACAGAGATACTACATCCTAGTCATTTTGTCCTATTTCATTAAAAATAATTAAAGTATGTTTTTCGTATCTATCCATTCATCTCTCTGCCATTCCCCTACCCTGTTTTATATATGACTATTAGTATTTTTGACTATAATAAATCTAAGTACTTTAGCTTTTCAGCCTTCTTGAGCAGTTTCTTCAACCGATGACTTTTATAGGGAGGATCCCGAGTGTTGGTATAAATGTTATACAGCTGACAGATTAAGCCAAGGATAAATAAAACCAGTACACTATTGCAGCAAGGATGCAGCCAGTGTTGTGTGAAATGAGGTGGTCCCTCTGTTCTGAACTGCTTTAGGAGACTGCACACAGCCATCGCTCTGAGCACAGTCAAGGCCCACTCAGAACAGTATTTAGAAATACATAAATAAATTCCAAGAAGACCAAGACTTCACTGAGGAGACAGGTTAATTGCCCATATATTAAATATTTGGGGTCTATTCTTTTACCTTTAGAATGATTCACAAAAGTACTTTAATTATAACGCAACGATACTGTCATTGACATTACCTCAAACAAGTACATATAGTGTGGTTGAAGACATTTAAGATATTTCTGGCCAACTGTTGAGTTCTTTGATACTTAAATTCGACAAGTGTGACCACAAACTATTCAACATGAACAGCAGCCTCGCCTGTCTTTACCTCTGCTGAGATAACTGAGGTAACCCAGAGTACAATGGTTCCATAGGACAACTGGGAGTTCTTTGGAAGCTGACAAACGACCACATCCCATGGACAACATGTGAGCAAGAGATGAGATTTCATGACACAGATCCAACACTCACACAATTTGTTCTCACTTCATGGAGTCCAATTTTCTTTCTTATTGTACTAAATCAATGGCTTATATTACAAAGCTTTATGCCATTTGCAGTGTCAGCTGGACTCCTTGTGATTGTGCGGGAATTGGTTGCAATGGGATAAAATTTAAGTCTCTCCTTCAATTAACGCTTAAGCACAAAGAAGAAAATCACTACAGGTATTACCTCTTTAAATGCAGACATTCTCCTGCACTAATCAGCTTCTTTTTCATTTTATTCATGACTAATATGGAAGTAGGGACTTTGTATGTCACATCTGTCAAACAGTGAGGTTCTGACCTACTTTGCTGCTATAATAAGAACAATATGCCATCTACAGTGTGCTTCAATAAAAAGCAATGGTTTAACCAGAATTTTTTGGAGGTAATAGTGGCTGTCTTAAGTGAAAGGAAATATTTTTTTTTCATACAGAAATTGATGAACATTTAAAAAAAATCTTTAGGAAAATATTCTAAAGAGATGACATGAAAGGTAGAATAAATCCAGATTGACAATAACTGTCCAAAATACTTACTTGCCTAAAAAAGGTATAAAACCAAGAAAACAGACAGATGCACTGGCACTTTTCTTGACAGTTTTCTTGACTTAACCTTACAGTTTCCGAAACTTCTGTGTTCAATAACATTTCATTAGTATTCTCCAGTGTATTTACTACTATTCATTATTAATACACATATGTGTGTAGGAGATGTACAGTTTGTAATTATTTTTTACTTTCAAGGCATAGTAACTTCACATTGGACTTGTAGCTACAATATTTCATCTCTGAATGTTCCTTCAGACATTCTGGGACTGTGACAGAAATTTGTATTTGAACAGAAAAGCTGTCAAGAATGTGCTGTGGTGCCATCCATCACAGTTTTAATCCTGACCATACTTAGATTTTGTAGAGCTATCTGTCCAGCACACTAAACAAAGGCTGAAATTAAGCCTTCTGTTCTTCCACATCAAAACTCCAGTTAGACTGAACTCAATAGGCCTGTATTACACTCTATTAATTTCCTATTAGTTCTCAGCTATGCAAAATCCAGCCACAGTGTCACCATGGTTTAGACATGCAACCTTGATTTCAGCATCAAAAAATGGAGCCTGTAATTTCTTATAATTTTACAGAAGATTCTATAAATGTAAATCCTTTTTCATCCTGTCATCCTTTTATGTCCTTAATGAGTTTGCTCACTAACAGTGCAGATTCTTAATTTCACATTCAGTAATATTAACAGTTACCATAACTTTAAGCTCCTGCTCAATTAAAGCGTAATTTATACATTTACACTTAGTTTTACACAAAGCAGTGACATTCAGAGCTTTGATTTTCTTTCTTTTTCCTTTTCTCCTATTTGCATTTTACATTCCCAAGGGAAAAAAGTTGCAGTCAAAAACAGAGCTGAAGATTCTAAAACAAAATCTTTAATCAGGAGCATATTAAGTAGTATAATATGATTCCTTAGCAGTTAAAATCTAACATTTGTAGAAACAAATGGCATACACTTGACAGGCAAATTACACATGGATTACCATTTGTTAAAATTTCATAACAGAAAATAGTTTAGCTGTTGTGGATATGAACAGAGATCAGCCTGACAAGTACTTTACATGAAAGATTAGCATATTCTCTTCCAGAGGTTTATGCTTCATTTAGATGCATTGACTTTTTGCCACCATTGCTGACCTTTATGTCTAATCAAAGTCCCTTTGAATCCACATCCCCAACCTTTAATCTCTCCTGACAGCTTTTAATTTGAAGGTTTGTAATAAAGTCTATTAAAATTCAAAATGTATCAGTGTTTAAAGCAAGGTTCACTTGCTGGATTTTCAGATATGAAACTTCAAATGGGCTGATTACAGAGACTAAAAACTTTCCATTTTAAGCTTTACTCCAAAAAAGGGCTAAAAAGCCCTTTGGAGAGTGATATCAATCTAGATTTTTAGTTATAATGCACAAAGGTAATGTATGTGGCAAACCCAAAAGTGAGTATCTAAAAGGAGCATTTTTCATAGATATTGGGTAAGTCAAGACTGTTTCAGTGAGAGCCCTGTGTTTCTGGTTCATTTTATGATGCCAATTCACCCAAGGCAGAGTTTCCATATAAGACAGCATGAATTCAGTGCAGTGGCCTCTGTGCAGCTTGCAGCCTGCCAGGCTACATGATGCCAAAGCCAAGCAAGCAGCGGCTCTATAGCTAAATCTCCCTGGAAGAAATACAAGGTTAATTTTCCTGGGTCACCTGTAACTGTCAAGAATAAGGCAATCACCTTTTCCATCTTAATTAAGGCAATTACTTTAAAAATAGTAGGGCAATGGGGAGCAAAATATTCCAGAATCACCAAAATACATGATTAAAGGGTCTTTATCTTCTTTTAAACAAACCAACCAACCACCCAGCTTCTCCACTAATTCAAGTATGCTATTGCTTCAGTTGGAATTTTTCAATTCTCTCATAGTAGCCTGTACAAATCCAAACATTATATATCTGACTTTCACACAATCCTCTTGTTCCATCAGGCAGGAACTGCCCTAGAGAGGAGGAGTTGTAGATGTGAGAAGATTAAAAAGTAGTCTGCAATAAGTTGGTGTTATAAATTTTTTTAAAGAAGAAACACATGTCTGAATCCTACAATGAAATGTGAATACAGGTGAGATTTATATTTGCAGGGGTATCAATTACAGAACTATGTAAAAACATCCTGTACACTGCTGAACCCACAAAGAGCACAGGTCAGAAGCACAAGGGCTCAGAGATCCTCCATACACATCTTGTGGAAAGATGTAAATTGATTTCTTTGTAGTTAAAAAAAATAAACACAGCTTTTGGGGTGAGTGAAGTAAAAATGCAGCTGCTTGTAGCTGTATGGAGGTTGGCCTCTTCTCCCAAAGAGCAACTGGGGGAAGAAAAGGAAATGGCCTCAAGTTGTGTAAGAGCAGATTTAGATTGGATATTAGAAAAAATATCTTTTCTGAAGGGGTTGTCAAGCCCAGGAACAGGCTGCCCTGGGCAGTGGTGGAGTCATCATCTCTGGAGGGATTTAAAAGATGTCTAGATGGGGCACCTGGGGACCTTTAGCATTGGAATTGGCAAAGTTAACAGTTAGCCTTGATCTTAAAGATCTTTTCCAGGCTAAACAATTCTCTGGTTCTATTCTTCTTAATACACACATGATGTAAAACTTTTGAATTCATTATAGCACTTTAGTTCTAAATATAATATTTCTTAACCACAGAGCACAATTGGATTTAAACCATGTCTTCCCCCCCAGTGATACTGTAATTTAATCTTCTACAGCTGTTTTTAATCTGTTAAAAAAGGCAAAACTTCTCACATCTAATTAACTTACTCACTAATTCCAGCTCAGCAAATGAGCCATCATCCTCATCTCAGCTATGTTATATGCCAGATGACACAAGGAAATGCTGAAATATAGTTTAGGACACTGGTTCCAAGGATGCATTGAAGAACCCAGAAAGATAATTTCCAAAATTAGCCCAGATATTACACAGAAGAGGAAGGTCTGTAGTAATTTCTTAGTACTGAAATCACTAGGACATTGCAGGTGCAAGCATAGCCAGGCTGCAGCAATAGACACTTGTCTTTCTTTTATTTTCTCCTGTTGTTCATTTCACACATTCCTCTTTATAGCTTCCTCATTTTGAGGCTGGTAATTATAATAAGCTGAACATCTTCCAGAACTTCAGCTGCTTATCAGAAATTTTCTGGACAGACAGGTGTTCCTCATGTCCTATTGCCATTTTCTGGCACTCCAGTGAAGCAAGTTCCAGATATCCTCAATGCCACCCCACATTCAGAACCAGACAAGCTGTTCCTTCCTGAAACAGCATTGTATCACCCAAAGAATTTAAGTACAAATATGTTTATGTAATTCATATATTCATTTTTTGGAAGCAGCTTTGTTTTGGCCTCACTAAGAACTTGTTTATACCCACAGTAATTCTGTCATTAACCAAGAACAAACACACTTTATCCTACACCCCTGACCACCTACATGAAACTGACATTTTCTCTGATCTTGAACCAAGATTAAGAATTTTCTTTTTCCTGCATAAATAAGCAAACAAATAAAGGTGAAATTTAAATTTCAAAGAATTGTCCTTTAACAAAATCGTCAACAAATATGATTAACCTATGCAAAGAACTAAAAAGAAACCAATGCACTTATAGACAGAATGTGCAGTGACAGAAAACTTATTTAAATCCAACAGTAGTTTATATTATAGGTTTACATTCTGCAGTGATAGAATGGCTCCCAAATCTACAGAGATGTAGAATTTCTCAGATGTTAAAAAAAGACAAAAATAAAAGCTCAAACAGCAACCAAATTACAAAATCCCCCTCAAACAAACCCAAAACCAAAAACTCCCCAACAGAAGACCCTCAAAACAATTCTCCAGTTCTGAAGCAAGTCTTTTTAAGAGTTTAACAAGATCTTCAACACAACACCAACCAACATAAGCTAAATATCTATGGCTGTCAAACACTTGTGTTTTACAAATTACTAGTCTGCCTATTTGACCCAAATTTCCCATGTTATTTGCAAGCATTTATACAAAACTTGCACTGCATTCTGTAGACAGAAAGAAGAAAAATGGGACAAGAAGATGAGACAAGTTGGACATCATTATCATTTCAGGAATCCATCCTTCCTCTGGCACGTTTCTCTGCTGTTTAATCACTGGGCATTTTTTGTTTGATGTTTGTGCATCACTAAGAAAGCCCTACTGATGATTCTCACTGTGATTTTAAAACAGTCTGCATAATATCTGTTTGCAGAGATGCATGTGCAGAATATTTCTGTCTGCTTTGTCAAATGTTTTTATATTGGCAAACTCTTACTGTGTAGAGGAAAAGGAGCACCACCAAACTGGGCTGCATGAGACAGGATGGGAAGTTAAGTGGTAAAGTAGTTTTTCTTTCTGTTTTTTTCCTTTCCATGTATTTTGTATGTATCTGCCACTTGATTTAGGAGACAGTTTATCTTCTAACGTTAGAAGGCACGTAATTGCTCATTAAATCTACATACACACAATCAAGTTCTGAGGTTCATCTTTATGAAGAAAACGAAAAGTAACCAGTATTGTCTGCTGATTTCCTATACTGTGTGCAAAAAAAGAAAAAAAAAAGAAAAAAAGAAAATTTTATTCAAATACACTTAATGATTTCAAGAATAAACTTTCGACCTTTGAGGACAGAGGGGTGAAGTATCAGAAAACAATTAATTTAAAGAGCAACCTTTAAAATACAAAGTCTGCAGAACTCAGCTCCAATTGTTACCACAGATAGACCGAATTTGCTTCCAGAGACCATATTCTTTACATGGTCATACATGGCTACTAATTAAGCCATAACAACTCCAGGCAAGTATATCTTTACCATTTTATGGATGAGGGACATTAAGCATCAAGTAAACAAAATGTTTGTTTATTTTAGGTGCAGAATTTGAGAATGAGGGACCGCTTTGTTTCCATAATAGCGTTTTCTGTTACAGCAGAAATGCTTTCAAAACACAGCTCTCAGGCCCTCAGTATTTCTGTAAGTCAGAGCTTGGCTATCAAGTTAGAAAGCAACAAAACAAAACAGATGGTGACTGTCTGGGAAACCATTTTTGCCCTTGTATGCCATGAAAGCTTTGTGGAAGAGGCTGGGTCATAACCAGTTCTGCAGCAGAACATTCAGCTCCCTTTCATGAAGTTTTCTTTTTCTTAAAATCAGCTGCATCATTCCTTTAACACTATCCATATTCTGTAGCCAAAAAACTGGGTATAATAGAAAGGAGATACATCTGCCTGAGGTTTCCATCAGAGTGCCCATACTTCTCTTGGGTTGCAATGCAGGATGTAACCAAATGTATTCTATCACCATCCTTCCTCCAGGAAGATATCTCCTGTTAATGGCCATTGAGTCCCATTGCATGACTGATAAAATTACATCATACCTTTGGGAGATGTTCCAGCCAGAGGGAGGAGCCAAACATTTCCTACCTAGATAAAAACTGAGATTTTGTTTTTGTTTCGTATTACTGTATTTTTATTTTAATTTTTTCCTAGTAAAGGACTGTTATTCCTATTCCCATATCTTTGCCTGAGAGCTCCTTAATTTCAAAATTATAATAATTTGGAGGGAGGGGGTTTACATTGTGCATGTCAAGAGAGGTTCCTGCCTTTCTTAACAAACACTGTCTTTCAAACCAAGACAACACCAAAAGGAAAAGAAGGAGAGGTCTCATGCTAAATTATTGAAATTGTTTGATATGGAAAGTAGTTCAGTTCTCTAAAGGATGCCAGAAATTATAAGTTCATAAATGTACATCAACTAAATCCTATGATTCTGACTGTAGCACCACAAATGCCAACGTGCTTCAGAGTAAAAAAAAATATCTTCAACATGCCACTACTCAAAAGAAAAATGACATGAATACAATTACCTATACTTCAGGGAGATATTAGAATTTCAGCTAATCAAGTCAAAATGTCAATGAAAACAAAGGAAATTTAACATTTTATGCATGTTTTCCAGAATCTCAGGGGATGGTTTCAAAAGCTCAAGTGCAGTATCCATTGGTGCATTCAGTATGGTTAGGAACAGAACAATGTTTAGTCAAGTTAGACTGGCAATTTTCTATTAAAATATCAGATTTATGTAAAAGTATTATCATAATATTAATATTTTCATTGTAATTTATGCCTACATCAATTAAACTACATAGCCATAAAATATGTTTAATAGTTCAGCAGCAATAAAATACCTAATGAACCAAATGACACTTTCTGATACCAGTACTCCTGATTTGCATTATATGGGAAAACCAAGCCAGACCAATCCAGCACAACCTGGACACCATTCTCAGTTGAAATGTTGTTTCTATGGTACAAGAAGCTGTAGAATTGTTTACAGAGCCTACTAGGAAGAAGTCTACTGTCCAGGATGAGAACAGAGAGACAACAGCTCCCTTGGCTTTCTGGAGGGGAGCTAGAGGTAGTGAGTACAGGCTACAGGAAAAATTAGCTGGGACAAACACTAGAATATTATCTTTTTGGTCTCATCTCTCTAAAACAGAGATGTGAGGCTGAGGTTAATAATTCTTAACCAGAGGACAGAAATATAAACTACCTGTTCCCAAATAACAGTGGCAGGCCTACCTATGGAGAATACTCTTAATTGGGAAGATTTCCCAGGAGCCCTGCATCTGAAATAATGTTTCCTAGTTGACAGCACTCAGATAACATGAAAGTATTACCAGAATAAGAAGTTAATTATTCTATTGGCTTAGTTTTTCGTTTTAAAAAAGCAAAAAGGCACCTAAACCCAGTCTCTATCTGTCACCTTAACAGGAAAAAGCATATAGAAAAGTCCTTAGAACATACATGGAGGAGGCAAAATGTACTATATCTGAGACATTATTGAAATAACAAAGAAAAAATTCGATGAGATTTTTCTACATATTTTAAGAAATGTTTGTCAGTTTTGGAGATTATTTTAAAGAGAAGAGCTCTTCAGCTTTTCATTACTGGTTTGTGTTCTGCCAATTCAATAGCCTATACCATCTCATTTTTTAAAGAGAACCCAGAAGGACCACTGGGGTTAACGACTGCTAAAAGAGCTAATTGTCTAATTTATCTATAGAGGCATTTCAGGGGACCAAAAAATAATAATAGAGTTCCGTACTGAAACATCTCATTTGATTATCTCTAGTCCATAGGTTTATAAGAGGGGAATGTTGTATAAAAACCTGGAGAAATTACCTAAAATTCTGAAAATCTAGAAGTTTGTACTCCCAGAATACTCAAATTCCTGTGGAAACTGAAATCAAAAGATTGATTTGGCTTCCTTCAAAGTCTATTTGTCTTTAAAGTAAAAGCAGCTTTTACTTTTGCTCCATTAAAAATTCCCAACACCCGATTACCTGAGAAATTTCCTTATTATGGCAGCTCCATGCCACAGGCAGGGATGGATTAGTTCAGCATGAACTAATTCCAGAGTCATAATGGCTAAGGATCACTCATGGGAATTCACTGGTTCAGGTTGGTTTAAGCTAAGAGGTTATTGGCTTGGGTTTCATTACAGTAGACAGTTATACCAAAGGATATCTGTACGGAGAATTGGTGTTGATGCTGTTCCCAAGTTGATCATGAGGAAAGGGTCAAATTATTCTCCTTCAGCCTTTACACAGAGTTTGTCACCAACCATTTGGTGGCTCACAAATGAATATGAGGCTATTCCGCAGTTCAACCTCCAGGAGCAAGACCTCTTTCTACCTTTTACATGACTCTGAAAATGAGAAAGGAAGTTTTCTCAGAGGATGTAGGTCATAACTATGTCCCCTACCATCTGGTCCTTGAAATCTGGTAAAGGAGGCTGAATATATTGCATTCCAGCACTCTTCATTGACAGACAGTCCCTCAAGGACAGTAACTGGTGAAGTTCCAAACAACCTCCAAACTTCTCTAAACTCTACTAGAGCTACAGAAGTCCTTTATTGGCTGGCTCAGTAGGAAACTATAAACTCAGTAAGAAACTGCACGAACTTCCTTCATCTGCTTCCCTTTTTACTACAGCTAATCTGCCTTTATGTGCAGTCAGAAAACATTCATACCTGAAAGTTGAGTATTTTTTCATGTAATCCTCTTAATCAGCAACAGAGCATTTATATATTTAATTTTAGACTACCTTTGATGGTGGTTAATGCTTTAATTAGCTATTTACACATGGCAAAAATTACAGAAGCAATTAGGAATATTCAGATTAATTAAAAGTATTAGGCAGTATTAAATGTGAGAGAGCAGATTTTAATTAAATCTTTCAAGTATTTTTTATGATCTCCTCTGAGATTTTTCCTTGAGAAATAAACTGTAGGAACACAATCATATCTGAATCAGATAGCTTTGCACTATCATCACCATAATGTTTTAAAAGTATCCAAAAAAGAGTTAATGAACTTATTCTTTACTGTTTATTAAACAAACTATCTATGCAAACTCTTTTTTTCTCTCTACCTCTTTGCTTTACCAGTACTGATACAGTGACTGGTAGTGAGCTCTATTGATTGAAACACTGCCTTAGTCTCACTGTTTATTTATACTCCACAAAAATATTTGAGAGAAATACCCTTTAGCCAGTCTGAAATATTCTATTCAAGAAGGAAGGATCTTTGTGTCTGCTTCAAATTCAGCACAATCCAAAGGACTGTGGATACCCTATGGATTCCAGCATCACGGTTCAGATACTCTTTAGGCAAATCATGAAAGGATTACTGTGTGTATGGATTCCAGGCTTGTGCTTGTGGCTGTGACAGTACTGAGACCATGCAGCCCCTGTAAACTTTGCCTTGCTGCCCAGCACAGCCCTCTGAAGGACACAGACACACAGAACCATCACTTGGGGGAGGGAAGAAGCACGTGAAGCACATGGAAACACGGAGGTGAAATAGTTCTGTGACTATCTACCACATACAGGCTGTGTCTCAAAGCATAAAGCATGCTTAGTAAATGGACTGTAGTATTCAAAATATCAGAGAAATAAAAACCAAACAAACCAAAAATCCCCAGACCAAGAAAGTAAGACTTGCAGATACCAGAAACACATGACGTCATGGTTGGTGAATGACACCCTCACCCACGTAATTCCCCTGCAATTTCCTTGATGAAACTACCAGAAACAAGACAATATTATAAAACAAGTACCACAAGGTCATTTAGGTCAGGCAGTTCAGAATGCTGGAACATACAGAGGTGTAAATGGCACAACTATTTACATACAAGCTATTGGCAAGATATGTGCTACTAAATCCAAACTGGATGAGAGTAGGCTAAGGCTGGATATTAGGAAGAAATTCTTCCCTGTGAGGGTGGTGTGCACTGGAACAGGCTGCCCGGAGAAGCTGTGGATGCCCCATCCCTGGCAGTGCTCAAGGCTCTTCCACCCCAAATCATTTGATGATTCCACGATACATCTTTTCTAAAAATATCATGAAGAAAATGAAATGGCTTTTAAATTCAGTGTTCTTGCTGTATATGTGCAAGCCAGAGTAAGCTATTTAAGTTCTTTTACTCAAAAATGAATCACTCATGTAGTGTCGGTGCTGTTTGTTCCATTCCCATATGTTCCAATATACTATTTTGTCCTACTTTTACATGTATACAAAATTAGAATTGCAAGTTGCATCCATTTTCATCTTTAAATTGGTTTTATTTACAACCTCTAAAGTTCCCTGATTATTTCTAGTAACATTTGCATCGATGTTGCTTAAATTATTCATGACATTTCAGTTATATCATTGGGTGCTTCAAAGTAAAACTCAAAGTAACTTTTCTTTCCTGAGAACAAAGATATATTTTCCTTGCTCTCAAGCAGAAATTCATACGAAGATGAAAGAAATGCCAAGAATTGTTAATAAACAAATTTGTGGTATAAATTATAAACAGAAAAATGAAAATATTCCCAGTGGAAATAGAAAACCCTGTCTAAAAATGCCTCCAAACACCAATTAAGTATATCCAATTAGGATATTATTTGATTTATCTAGGTCAGGACTCAGGAAATTTTTTGTTGTCTAAGTAGCATCCAAATTACACAACTTCCCTGTGAGGGACAAGTAACTGGGGAAAGTTGTGCTGACATCAGGCAGGCCCAGGGGAGGAAGAGCCACCTGGAGACTCTGTGTGCTGCAGCCACTGCTGGTGCCACATGAGCCTGTTCCAAGACACGAAGGGATGACTTGTCCCTGTCTGCTCCAGCCTTGGGAGCTCAAAAAGCAGGAGATGGAGCAAGTGCAGGGACTGGAGCTTCTCTTTGTTCCTGCTGTCCTCCCATACTGACACACACTCTTCCTCCAATACATGAAAAGCAAATGAAACCATATAAAAGCACATAACAGTAGTGCCTCCATGAATTTTTGCTTTAATTCTTCACTCTTAAACCTTCACCCTTAAGAAAGCATAAAGCTTGTTTAAGAACCCTATAGATTTCATTTACCCCAAACTTACTTTCATGTCCTAACATTGAGACAAAAATTGTATTTATATGTCCCAACGGAAGAGCAGGACATTATTAAACTTGCAACTTAAAGCCTTTCAATTTGCACTCTAAATGAAATGCTTCTCTTCTTTCAGTAATTACATATTATGGCTTCTTTTCTTATTAAAAAACCTAACCAGGACAAACCAGTGCAAGAAAACTAGAGACTTATATTTCATAGTAAATTAGCTTCTTCAGAAGGCTTGCTTAAGTGCATGATTAGGTATATTTATGTTTTCATCGCACATTTATGATTTCACACCAAATCACGCAAAATTTGAAGTTTCTTATGGCTTTGACTCACAACCAAGTGGAAGTGTCTAAAAGGCTGCCAGCATTTACCCCATCATGACAATAGCAGTCGATACTGATATTCCAGGGAATAATAGGTCACACTTACTGAAATTGGTGGCCTCTAAGCTCACCAGGAGAAAAAATAGCAAAATGTGGCTAATAATTTTGGTCTGAGCAGCCTTCCTTGGTGCATGATTTCACTGAAGGGGTGGGAAAAAGGGTGGGAAAAAGGGTGGGAAAAATAAAGTTTGGACTTTGAATCATAGAGAGTGGGAGAAGTTTAAAAGCAGTATATTAATATTTCTTCCTCAAGATGCTGTTCAAGGATACTGTTCCAATCTTAAAGACCAGTAAATTAAAATTTACTTGAATAAGCAAGCTCTTGTAGATATGTTAGAGACTTATTCACAAGGTGACACATAGCTTAAGAGATGAAAACTGCCAACCCAGTTAAATTTTATTAAGGCAGCCACATCTTTAGATATGATCACACTGCAAGAATTGCCTATTAAAATTAGATCTTTTGACCTTCATTGGGGAAAACCCCCTTCATATAGCTAAAACAAAGAAAAATTATTAAGATATCCATGCACAGAAGGAAGGCATTTCTACTTCATAGTTCAAATAGCATTATTCTTGGTGGTCTTCAACACCTTGAACCAAAATGTGAAAATTCAGGAAAGTTTGCTAAAGCAAAAAATGCGAAGAACAGCAGTGCCTTGTCTAAAGAATATCTTCTTATTGGCTGCAAACAATTCGGAACTAAAGTTCAGTTTCAATTCAGAACTAAAGTTCAATTTTCACCTTCAAAAACTAAAATTCACCCACAATTGTATTTGAGATAAGACATTTATTTTCCAGTTTTATCCTTTTGTTTGCAAATAGCACTTGTATGGCAACCAGTGGAGAAAGCAGTGCCCAAGAAAGAAACATTTGATTTCAAATATTTTGTTCCTGGCTTGTTTAAAAAGGACAAAAGGCTTGCAAAAGAAAATTTTGCAAACAGTTGTCATAATTTCAAAGATAAAACTAATACAGCAAATTCTCATGACAAAGAGCTGCATTAAATGGAATATTATTCTGGGTCTGTGAGCTCGGGTTCTTGGCAGATGGGTAGGCTAAAGGCCTCACAGTCACTCAGGCTGGAGAAGCTTTAGTGACCTGTAGTGAACAACTGGTTCCTTTCTTCTCTAATGTTTTAGTATCTATCTTCTTTCTGCTACTCTAAAAGTACTTTATTATAAAGCTGAGAAACTATTTCTTTTCTTGTCAAGGTAACTATGGTCCAAATCAGCGAAATAAAAGCCTTGTATTTTCAGACATATCACTTTGACACTGGTTGCACTATATGAACATACATATTAGGATACATCCTTTCATATATTCAGAAAATAACTCACTAGGCATTTGATGCAACCTGTACTAATAACATCGATATTTTAGCTATTTAAGGATGCTTCCTAGAGAAAAAGTAAAGTACTGAGAAGCAGCAGCAAATGACCCTTGCATGCATTTATTTCTTGCTAGCTGTCAGGACAAGAAAGCTGATCCCACATCAAAAGGATTCCCAGACAGTTCTGGGGAGAGGGAAGAAAATCCCACAAACAAACCTCTTACTCCTTCACTGCTCACTTTCTTCACTTACAAATAAATAAATAAATAAAACACAGCAGTGAGTCAGTTAATGGTCATTTATCTGAAACCACGAATAAGAAATAATAATTTAAAAAAAAAATCCTTTTGTTTCCCTCTTCCCCTCATGATTCATAATCTTGGCTCTGCTTCTGATGACAAATGATGCAGCTGTAACTAGCAGTCCTCGTTATCAGGACAGGTCCATATCAGCTTTATTTAATAAAGCAAGAGTTTTTACTGTCTCTCTGATTTGTTTATTTCTTCCTCCTCAGAGAGCTCTTTCGGGCAGTGTTTCCTTTACCTGGAATCACTCCAGAACAGTCTTCTACCGTTTGTTCAGTGCCTGGTTTTGAGCTGCCCCAAGGTGCTTAGGTGGTAGGACTAAGAAGTACCACCAAGCTCCAGTAACTCCACTAATTAATTAGGGACTTCGGGGCACAGACGGGATGCTTTACTTTTAACATTTTTATTGAAACATCTGCACTCTCAGATAGTTGTCTTAGAGGGAATCCTTGGCTAACTGCACTCTTTCAGCTGCTAGAACTGACATTTCAGCTTCTCTTCTAGTCCACAAGGTGGATTTCTCATTAAGGACTGTTAAGGGTCTGTTCATGTGCCAGGGCTTTGAGGAAATTTTTAGTGCCCTTTCTGTGATAAAACACTTAATGGTGCTAGGGCACACTGTAGTTAGAATTCAGATAAGGATGTTCGTTTGAATTTCTAGAATCTTTAAAAAGCAGCTTTAAAAATGCTTATGAATATGGTGAAAAAGTGAGATATATGAAGAAAATCAACTCCCTAGGTTGAGGTAGCCTATGCTATGCTCCTTTTTTCTTCAGGAAAATAAATGGCTTAATTGCTTTAGTGTCATGAAAGCATTATCTTTGACCACATGAGAAAATACAGAGTGTAAAAATATACTTTTTCCAGAAAAGTTAGAAAAAAAAAGGATAATCCTAAAGTTTCTGAAATGGGCAGAAGATTATTCCAGAAGACCAAAAGACTGAAAGTCCTCTGGGAACCCTGAAATGCTGTTCTTATGTCCTTAACCTGCCTCACACACAGTAAAGTGAAGCATACTGAACTAGAGCTAGCTATGTGTTTTAAATCCACTGTGTAGACTAAAATGAGACAGAAGTGAAACCTGCACAGTTGTTGCTGCCCTGGTAGTGGAAACACAACCACAAAAAAGCTCTCTGCAGCCCCTCAGTCACACCCCAAACCCTGATGGACACTGCCTTTGCCTCCATTGCTGTGCCCCTGCTCCTCAGCCACTTGATTTGACTTCTTGTCTAAAGCTTTTAACTCAAAGACTCTTAAAATAAAGAACTCCTCTCTTGATCTGGACACAGGTCTCTTCCAGACTCTATCTAATAGGATACACTTTAAATGCCAGCAGGGTTTTCCCGCACCTGGAAGGTTTTACCCCAGCGACTCCCTGGCTTTCACCTCTTTCACAAGGTTTTCCCAAACAAATATGACAAGGCACTGATGATTTTGTTCTCTTCTCAATATTCATAATATAAGGACAATTCTTGGGTACAGATATCTTCACAACATCCACGTCGAAACCTGCACTACAAAACACTACCTGTCTAGAAGGGAACACTGAGCCTCCAAAGGTTACATTTTCAGTAGTATTGTTGCCTCTTAACCAATAAACATCCATGGCATTTAAGCGATTATTTTATAAAAGGTTGCACCATACTGAGAGCGTTGCTGTACTTCTGTATCTTTGGAAGTAATTGCTAACTTGAACTAGACCCACTCTCACATACCAAACACACTTGGTCCAAAGGTACCCACCTTCCGGTGGCAAATTTATGATGTGCAAACTCTGCTTACAAAACAAACATGCTACATTATTTAAAAAGGTCCCTGTCTAATAAGTAATGAAAGACAAATAGCATTAATAACTTGGTCCATGTTTTGCCACAGTTCTTTTCTTACCACAATACATACCAGCAAATGAAAACCTGGTGAAAAAAAAATATAATTCCTTAGAAATACTCCTTCTTACAAATATAACTTTGACAGCATCCCTATTAACAACTTGTCTGTTTAATCCCATGATTTTTCTATGCTCACCATTTGATACAATTTGAAAATGTACAATTCATCTGCAGAAGTGCCTATAACAAGTGCAGGCTGCAACATCACACTGTCTTCCTTGGGGCTAATCATTTTATAATGAGTTTAGTGAAAGGCACCTATGCAATAAGTTGTAGCTGACAGTAGCCCAAGGGAACCTCTAAATGCTAAAAATTAGCTGCTGAAGGTTGTTGAATAATCTTTTTTCGGATAGAAAAAGGGTTTCTTTTGGAAATACACATATTTTCAGGTAGACATAAATCAAACAGCAAAAAAATTGTATCACTATGGGCTTTATCCTTTTTTTATTCTTACACTCTTACGAGGTAGCATATACTTTAAAAAAATTAAGATTAGTCATCCTGCTAGAAACGCAATTATATTAACTTGTGACTCTGTACCACTTGGAATTCAAGAAAGGCTGTTTTGAGTCAACTTTGTGAGTACAGAGCTAAAGACCTCTACTCCCATTTTGGAGCTAGGGCATATAATCCCTCCCAAACAGAGTCACAGAGTAGAACTATATATTTATTTATTTTTTTTTCCCAGCAAGTAAAAGCTATGTTTCTGTGTGCTGTCAATAAATTGTTTTGTCAACCTGAACAATTACTGGCTATCATTATAAAGCATGTTACACAAATTTAAGTTTTCACAGCAGAAATCTGTGGTTTAATATTGCAGAGAAAAAAAAAAAAATGGAGGAATTCTGAAAGAATCAACTGGTAATACATACATATATAGAATCTGTGAGTTACAAAACCACTAATTCCTAAATGAAAATATAGCTTTTGCTGCTGCAGTCACTACAAAATGGGCACTGTGTCTATCTTTGCCAGCACCTTTTCAGGGCAATATTACACAAATCTAGAAAGCAGTATAAATGCATCTAAAATAATAATTCTAAGGTCTCTACAACCTGGTTAAAAATGATTCTGTTTGGACATGCTGTAATTATACCTGACACAACTTGAGTTACCTGTCATCCTAATTTGCATATCTACCTATATTCATAAAATACATACCTGCTTATTATATTTTACTCCAGGCTACACTTTTATCTACACACTTACAAAATATAAACCCACAATTATTAGGAAAAAAAAAAATCTATTTCTACAGTGTAGTAGAATGCTTAAACAATAAGGAAAATAGTTCCATTTTGCACAAAGAAAATTATCTTCTAAAATTTTGAGAATACATCTCAACCTGAATTGTAACACTTATGAATTAATGACTTGGAATTATTTTATGCTGTTTCATGTCATCAAACCCCACTAAAATGCATTAAAAAAAAAAAAAACAGTTTACGCCATTAATTTTTCTCTTTATTTGTTTTTTAATTTGAAGATGAGTTTTCAGAGGCACAGGAAATCCTTAAAGAATTCTGACAAAAGCTTTGTTTTTCAGACCCAGAGAATTCAAGATAAGGTACAAATATGAAATACTGGATGGCTTATCTGAATTGGAATCCACATCCAAACCATTTCAAGTGAGTCATTATATCTAGTGGCCCTTAGGTTGCTGTGGCTATCAGCAACACAGACTTCATTTGGAGATGGGATAAAGTTTATAATTAAATTACAAGCATGATTGCCTAATCCACTGAAAAAAATGGGCATATAGGGTAAAACAAACAAAAATCTCAGCTTAGTTTAATGAGGTTATTTGACACAAAAAGAAGTAATTTTATTCAATTCTTCCATAAATACCTGCTGAAAATGTAGATATTTATCACTGAAGTCCAAATTTAATTGTAGCACAAATTCAATTTAAACAGAGTGCACTGAGTTACAATTACATTGTATTAACTGCAAACATGGCTCAACCATGTTTAATAGTTACAATAGTATGGAAAGAAGAATCACATTTGAATAATGACGATTATTTGAAGTCCTCAGCATGCTAGGTAGAATTCTGCCATCAAAAAAGCAATACAAAAATTACAAAAACGTTTCCTACATTGTTACAAATTAGGGCAATAATTGTTGGTCTATTTTCCAAGAACTATTGATTGCTAGAATTGATGTTGTAATTAATATTTACCAAGATGCACTGAAGTAAATTAAATTAGTGTAAATTAAATCTTCAGAAAGATAATAGCTATTAATTTAACATTAGAACATCAAAGGGTAAAAAGTGGGAAATAGACAATAGTAAAACAAGTTTAATTTAGTAATGTAGGAAAAAAATGTAATGACTATATGAAAACTGCTGTGATCTCAAGACAGACATAACTAAAACAGTTTAATTTCCATTAAGTATTTTTTTAGATTAAATTCATTTGGTAACTGTTTTATGAGATCACCAAACTTCAGTCTGAGGAAGGCAAGTATAAATGTCCACAACAAACAGACTTTGAGGTTCTGTGTTTAGAGTCTAATAACACATCTCAGGCCATGGCTTATGCCGATATCATTGTGATAACAGCTCCAAAGCACAGTAAGCTCTGCCTTGGCAGAAAAACTCAGCAAAGACAAGGACAGGCCCAAACTTTTCTGTCACGGGTCTCTCATCTCATTAGAGTTTTGAAAAGTGCATTTGTTTAAATTGCTGTAGTTCAGTGCATTTATGTGTTAAATTACTTGTGGGAAGTAAGAGATTCCTCCCAACAACTTGAGTCTTTTTGTTGCATGGGGAAGGTGTCCCCCTCTAAAAGCTTCTCTGGGTGCTCCATGATGGATGCTCCTCTTCCCTCTTTCCCAGATCCACTTTTCTTGGTCCAGTACAATTTTTAGGTGCCTTAGAGATGTAGCACCTTTTCCTAGGTTGCATCTGCATCAGGCTGAAGGACCCCAGTTTCTCTGTTTCTTTCATCCTTCTCACAGATCTATCAGAAAATTACTTTTGTAAAACACAGGCTCTTCAGAATATACATGTGGTCCTTGACTTGGCAGGTACAGATCTCTCTGGCAAAGGGAAAACCCAATCCCTACCTTGCTGCTTGAAGGAAAAATCTTCCTCCTTGGGTATTAGCTCTCAGTCCTAGCTACATCATTAAATGAGGCGAGAGGAGGTACCAGATAGACAAAATTACTTTTTCTTAATTAAAAGCATCAACATAAATCTGTATTTTTCACACTCAGACAAAACAAAGGTGTTCTTTGAAACATCATCTATATTTCAGTTTCTTACACAGATCCCAATACCATCATTTATTTTACTCTGTGTTTATACTTAAACTGAAATGAATCTAAACTAAAGCAATTTCTTTGTTGCAGTCTTGGAAATAAGCCAGATACCTGAACATTCAAAAGGTTTTAGAAAAGTAGCTCCTTCAGGAGATATTTAGGAAATTCCTGAAAGTACATACACTTTTTAAAAAAAAAACCACTTCTATTATCTCCATAATAAGAGGGAAACTAACCTTGGAATGGGAAAAGAAAAATAACCAACAAAACCACGACCAGTTTGACTTTCTGCTGTGATGAAAGGTTTTCCAACAATTAAGAATCTTTTTCTACTCAAGCTAGAATTTTGGAGTTATATGTTCCAACTAAACCAAATCACATAATTACATAAGGACAGAACTATTTAGGTTGAAAAAGACCTTTAAGAGGAGTCTAACCCATAGCCCAGTACTGTCAAGTGCCAAGAATTCCTGCAATCATGACTTCCTTTAACATGTGCAGGTAACATTAATGTTTTTTGGCTACAGAGGGATGCAAAATATACTTTCAGCCTATTGCAAAAAACGTTACATAATTCTGCTTATACCATTACCACAGTAAAAGAAGATTTTCTTTACTACAGTTATTTCTGCTTTATTATCATGTGAATACAGACTATTCAATGAATGTTCACTTTGCTCCAGTCACCAAAAAATGTCCTTTGAGGTAAAGCAAACTTGACAAATAAAAACCACTAAATGGTTAGTAGATGAGTAGCAGAAAAAAAATTGCAATCTCTCCATTTCTGTTTGCAACAGAAAGGATCTGAACACAAACTTCTTTCTGTGACACAGAATAGGTAGATTTATTTGCTAGTAAGTACAAAGCCCCATAAAAGGCTAAATCTTCAAAGAACATTTTCCTGGTGTCTGCTGCTAAGTAAACATAATGCATAAATCCCTCCAAGCTTGAATGGCAGGAAGAAAACCCACTTTTATAATTACAAGCTAAAGATATTAAAACAACTACCTGCTTCATAAATAAATACAGAGAGAAAACCTTACACTTGTAGTTACTCCCAAGTGTGAGATAATAACTAGGAAGAAACAGAAACTTGCACTCTCAGCAAAACCAGAAAACTTTATATACCAAGAATCAGTTCCACATCTTCTTACTAGGAAGCTGTGACCAAAGAGGTCAACATGTTTTGGCTTCTAACCGTGTCCCTCAGGACCCAGTGGCAAGACATCAGCGGCAGCACAACCTCTCTTTTGTAATGGGGCACTAACTTTGGCACACACATAAAATACTGCAAGCATTCCTATGCTAATAGGTCAAGGGAAGATAAAAATTTTATATGAGGCCATTTCTGCATTGCACGAAGTTCCCTTTAAAAGAAGCTATAAAGACAATGATTTTCTAATTTGAGGATGCTCCTGGAGTACGGGGACTTTGGAAGGTAAAGTTCCAATACAAACAAGGTCTGTGCTGCAAGGATTGAAAGGACTGCAAGATGAAAGTGTACTCAAGTGGGTATTGGCATGACACAAAGTTCTTGGGACCACTATTTGCAGTAAAAAGTCAGGTGCTATCATTCCATCTGGATTTTTTGTGAAGTTTGTAAATGAGATATCTACATACAAATATTTTACTCCTATTTGACCAGAATATCTTCTGTTTGTGTGAGAATGAGAGATGGTCTGTAAACATTTTCACCTATTATAGGTTGTAATGACTTTTAATAAATAAAATCTCCATCCTTGAAGCAGTTTAGCTCATGGCACTGCTGCACATGTGAGTTCTGATGTGTCCACCTAAATGAGTCCCAATCTGACAGCATGAATTCATTGTAACTCACAATGTCTCATAAGAGAGACAAATCAATTGGAATTCACTTTCATAGCAAAACTGAAGGAGAAAAATTACATGAGCTCAAGTCCTGTTAGTGTAGCACTGAAACTGAAATTTAATTCCTTTTCCAATAACTTGCCAAAAGAGACTTCAACCTCATGATGTAAAATCCTTATTGAGATGATGTTGCAAATGCCTGAACTGACATGACTTGTCCAGCTCAACCCTCCTGTTATGCTAAAAAGGTATTCTGTTATTAAAACACTTATTTTAATCCAAGCAAGGACACACTTCATCACTGAATTAAGATGTTTTTTTAAATATAAAATGCTTACATCATACTGCTTTGTTGACTTATTAAAAAAAAAACCCTCTCCACCATCATTCACAATTCTTATTTATCAACACTAAACAGACTTATTTGTTAATCTCATTCAAAAATTACTAAGCTTCTGTGCATTTTCTTCATTGCTCCAAGTCCTGTGTTAAATAGGTGTTCAAAACAAATAAAACAATTACCATTTTCTCTGTCTGCCTCTATTTCCAGCCAAAAAATACTCCCTAAAAACCTCCACTTGTTAATAAACCAAAGTATTTAAATACAAAAAAGGCAAGCATCTTTTGCCTTCCAACTCCAATAGACGTCGAGGTTTCATTTCACCTTCCTCAGACACAAAAATACTTCACTACAACCTTTACAACGACCTTTCCTAGCGCTGCCTTTTCTATGAATCCCAACTGCTCCTTTCCATCACCTTCTCCATACTTGACAGTAACTAGAAACTCAGCTTTATTTCATATTACTGAACCAAGTGAGAACATGTGCTACAATTTTGCAAGAAGGAAATTTAAATAAATATTTCACAGTATTTAATGTTACTGTAGTCACTTCAGTTGAGCTTATGTATTCAAACTCCTGTGAGCCCCTCCTGACAGTCCCACACACTGAGTATTTATTTACTTGTTACTGTCTATTCTATGCTCCTTGCAAATGCAGAATCAAAACACCAAAAAAGATTCATTATTTCAACATAAACAACAAGACTGGCTTCATGCTGCTTCAAAAAAAAAAAAAACCCAAACAATTGAACATACTGAGAAACTGTTTCAGAGATGTTTTAAAAGAGTATCAACACTTCATTTCTCTACTTCAAAGAATGTTAAAAAATCTATGACTTGAATTTAGGTCAAGCCCTAGTTCAAAGTATTTAATATAAGAAAAGATGTATTTGTTTAGCACTGTTTGAAACAGAAATGTTTACAGCTGGGATTGAGAAAATTAGAAGAAAAAGGTATCTCAAAATGGAAATCATAAAAACACACCCATCTACAAACATATTTGTGCTGACACAAGTTTCACATGTCCTTACAAAAGAGGACTGAAAAGTAACTTTATAAAACATGCTAATGAACGCTGAAAAAACGCAAGTAAGTTTTTAGAATTTGAAGGTGAATTTACCTGGACAACTACAATGAATTATTATTACTTTATGAAGAGATAACAAATGAAGAACTATGGAGCTACATTTGACATTTAATTTAATATAAAATATTGGTTCATTTTATTATTGTTTTCCTGTGTTTACAATCTTATTACAATATTTCTGAAGGATAACTGAAGATTATCCATGCTGATTTATTATCAGTTAGAACAGGTTTAAGGTGTTTCCACTTGCCTCTAAATTTCTTGTGAATTTTTTTTGAAAACAACATCCCCATAACAATAATATCTGTTAAGGTCTTAGTAAATATATCTGCTCTGAGAGAGAGTGTCTTTTTATGAGCATTCATTTCCACTAGTCCAAACAAGTTCATCTCTCTGACAAAGGCAGCTGAAATCAGCTCTAACTTAGCGCTGTAGCAGCAAAGACAGAAGTTGCTATTTTTACAAAAAGGCAGTTTCTTTTGACCTTAAAGAGGGTTTTAGAAGACTGTCCCTTCACCCTTTGAATTGATTAGCACTTGTTTGTAAAATGAATCAATATAACATCCGTCTAATCTTAATCTAGCCCCTGCTTGTAAAAAAGTCATGAAGGATTTTTTTTTTTATTCTCAGTATCTATTTAATTTGCGAAAGGCCCTCTGAAATTACACAGTAGATAACATCTATTTATAGCAATGGCAAGTGTAAGCCAACTTTGAGGAATTCACTTAAATTCTAGATAGATATTGAACATTCACAAGCATTAAGTCTGAGCTCAAAGAACTGAATGAATTTGATACTGTCGATATCAAATTTTAAAATTCATATTGGTTAATGGAGGTCTGTGAAATTATATCGTTTATAGATAATTAAATATCCTAGATCACTAGATTATTCCTGCAAAAAAAAGGATAAAGACTTCAGTACAACTTCATGTATCAGGAAACCATGCAGACTACCATACAATCCTTTGAGTTTTTTTCAGATGGAAAGAATCATGTAGCAGATTGCTGAAGTAAATAAGATTTGCTTTGTAGAAAAAGTATGTGGGTTAGTTAAACTTTGCCTCAGATTTTTTTCCCTCTGGTCCTCAAATCAAAGCTTTGATTTCTTATAGCTCTGTGGAAGTTAAATCAATTTTCAATTACAAAAAAATCAAATCACTTCTGTTCAGAGGATCCAAGAAACTTTCACATGCTTCTTTTAAATTACACAATCCAGGTAGTAGTATCCTCTACCCATAACTACTGTAATCCAAAATGGATTTATCATGTACTGTATGTCCAGGACAGATAAATAATCTGGTCGCAATCTGAAAATACCATTTGAGACAATTGAATGTATCATCCATTTTAAGACAGACTTCTGCACTAACTTATTCTTCCTGTTAAAAAGGGCTTAATTAGAATTAATTTCAAACACAGGGAGAGAATGCACTGGAATTTCCTCTTAAAATCACTTACATTAATGTCTGATACTTTTATTCATTTTAAGTGAGACAGTACTTTGTATTTATGTTCTTTCAAATATCCTTTAAGAAAACATCACCCCAAGTCAGGCAGTTGCAACAAAGGCCTCCCACACAATCAACAGCCAAGCAGGTTTCAAACACAAGTGCCTGTGAAGATTTTATCCAACACCACCACTCTGGGACTCCTTTTGTTCAGCACTGTGAATTACAGAAGTTGCAGTGTAACTGCAAATTAGGAATGCAGCATTCCTAAGCATGGGCAGTAAGTGCTATTTGACTACAATGACCTAAGAAATGACCTACCTATTAAACTACTGCCACTGTCTTTTATATTGATTTCAATGAGATAACAACACTCTAGAGATGTCATGCTTATTCCTGTCAGATACATTTCACATGAACAGCTCAACTCAAAAGTTTTGCTTCTTTTTGTGAGGATATTTTCCATGATCCAGAAAATAAAAAAGGGTGTTTAAGAATAGTATTGCAATAAAGGGTTCCTACAGAAGTTAGAAATAAAAGGGCCGTATTTCCGAGCCTTTAATGATGCCCATTTTAAAAACTTGCAGTGCAAACAAAACAACAAGGAAGAGGATCATTTTATGTTTAGCAGGATTCAAAATGCAATAAAATATTAATTGTGTTTCTGTTTTAAAAATTCAAAGGGACACAACGGTTGGATATCCTTTGGGCTGCAACAATGTCACAGGAGTCTGCAATCTGAGGAAAGAACCAGAATTTCCAGTATAATTTTGGACAGCTTCCATGTCAGCACACAGTGATTCAGTAATATTCTCTCTTTCCATCCTCTATGAGGAAACTTCTTTATTCTTGAAACATTTCTCTTTGGTCTTAGGAAAACTGGAACAATAACAATGTCACCCTCCAAGTACATAACGAATTTATTATTTAGGTAAAAAAATTCTTGATTGAAAATCAAAATTCCAATATTTTAGGAAATTCAATGAAAAGAACTTGTGTTTCCATGATGGAGTTCTACCATTCTTGTTGAAAATACTAAGAATAAGGCAAACAGATCAAACAACTAAATTAAGCATCTACCTCAGGTTTTGCTACAATCTAAAAGCATGAGTCCCAGGTTCAGGTCCCAGGTTCTATATTTATATTACATCTTTTATTATTATATTATTATATACAGGTATTCTCCTCTCAAAACAAAACAAAATAACTCCTCAGCAGTTTTTATTAATTCAATAATTTTTCCTTCTATAGCTTTTCCTTGTTCACCTGATGAAGGCTAAGAGGCCTTTCATCAGCTCAGATAAGCTTCTAATTTGGTACAGATAGAAAAAGCAAAATATTCATATATTTTGCTCTCTTGTTTTATGCACATATCAAATAGCTGCAGAGCAAATAATTTGGCCAAGTAAAAGCCTCACAGGCCCCCTTGCTTCTTAAAGAGTTTTCTTCCATGTTTACTTTTAACTGACGCTGGAAATTTCACAAGGTCTTTCTAGAGCTTTGCTGCATAATTATTTATTTTAACACAGTTAAACAAAACTGCTGAAAATCTTTCCTTCCTTTATTTTTACAAATAAAGAATCATGCACGAGACACAAATTAGTTAAAAAGAGGACAGATTAAAAATGCCATGGTCACAAAAAATGACACTTATAAACCCATCGGGACACAAACCCACCAATGCCTCTCCACATCCAGGACCTACTCACCAGATGGAAGCCTAGTGATTATATTCCTGTAAACAAATTTGATGAGTAGGGGTCTTAGAATCTCTGTTTTTAGAGTTATGCTAAATGGATTTTGACCATTATCATACTTTCATCATGGGTTAGAATGGAAAAGAACAGTATAGCCTGTATATTATATGGCTTTTTACTCTTAAAAATATCCTTTTATTCCATACTTAGGTTTCAGGGAATGTGCGTAATTAGAATTAATATTTTCTGGGAAAAAACAAGGTTTCAGATCTCTCAAAACCACCTCAAGATCTCCTTGTAGAGACTTGCACAACAATAGCTCCAATACAAAATAAACCTCTAAAGCACTTTGAAATAAAGATTTTTTAAAGACCAAATATATTCAGATATAATTGGAAACTGTAATTGTCTTGGTTCCCAAGTTAAATATTGTTATATATTCCAGCATCAGTGTTTATATGGCAAATACTATGTTAAAAATAGAAAACTTGGTCTTAAGATGTGTCTGAAGATGAGTTCCCTTTGCAGGGAATTCTGCAAAAACATAAAACATCTTATATGCAAAAGCAGTTTTAGTGGAGTCTGGGAGATTACTGATGCCAGTACAAATAATTTACACATTAAATATTTACAGAAAATGAGCTTATAACTGCATTTTATTTTTTCTATAATAGTACCTCCTCCACAAATCAGCATAGGTGTGTGAGAGTTATCTCTGCAGGGACTAAAATCCTTTGATAATTTGGTTTTAATTTTCTGAAGTTAAAGGGAAAAATGGCATTTAATAGTATTTGTGGTGTTCACATATGGTAAAACTAATTCCTGATGAAGAGAAAGCCTCAATGAAGAGTTAGACTTCAGGTAGATGCCTAAAAGGATGATGCAGTCAGTAGCTCAAATCTCATGGGGATTTTGCACGTGCATAAATGGGTCACATAATCACCCTGGTATTTGAATAGCCCCTCTAAAAAAAAATTCCATTTATCATCTGTTTACTGTGATCACAAAACATAGTAGAAAGCGTGATAATAAGCTAAGACTATTGTTATTTATCTATTGCAATTCACAAAACAATAAATTAGGTAATTATGTTAATGAGACAATATTCAGAGACCAGAATTTAAAGAATTATTATGCAAATCACATCACGAATAGGGAAAGGAAGCAAAAGAAAAGTTTTCATACCACAGTGAAACAATTATCCCAGGATTCACACACCCTACTGTACTTTAATTGGAATGAATGGAACTAAATAATGTATTTTCATACTTTTCTAAACACGAAATACAGCATGCAGATTCCTAACAGTCTGGCTAAGTTGCCGTGTAGGCCTGCAGGCACAGAGCACACAGAGACCACCAAGAAATTGATTTCAAGTCAAAAAAGAGGAAAACAATGGAGTGGCTAAACTATTCTGCTTTATGTAAAATCCACCATTCTCTTCAGTTAAAGCTTATACTGTGTTGATACTTCACCAGATGCTCCCTTCTGGTACCAGAATATTCCCTCCCACCAAATTCTGCAAATCTGAATAAAGTAAAAAGGCTCCCAGGTAATGAACACATGTTAAAATAATAAAAGGTCAGAGCCTGTGATGGGGGCAGTTGTTAACCCCACTGAGAGAAAACAGGATGCCCACAGCTGAGCCAGGGTAGAAGAATGCCTGGTTTTGTTGCAGCTACTTTGCTGTTTCTCTTTCAGTAAGGTGAAGAATGTTTAGGTTTGGTTTCTCTTTTTTTTTCCCCTTTTTAAAATTTTTTGTTCCTTTCTTACGATCCTTCCCACTATACACCAGAAAGCTCCCTGTATAATAATGCTCTTCTCAGGAAATGAGAGATGAATTATGAAAATCTCAGATTGAGGTAATATTCAAAATTACTCAAAATTTAACTTCTTTAAATCTGTGGGATTATAACACACTGACTTTGCATAGCTTAAAACTTCAATGACATTATACAGTCTTCAGTAAATTACACCAGTCCTAACTTACTCCAAAAGATGCTTGAGCTCTAATAGGAGAACACTGCAGCTAATTGAGAGATACCCTGTAACTTCATTGGTGTCCTGTGGAAAAATACATTTACTTGAAGGGGTTATTCCACGAGACCAATGAAGCCATGAGCACAACCATTGTGTGATCTTTAAAAAGGTAAGGTCGACACATCCATTTCTCAGTTCGTTAAACCACAATCTCGGTAGCATTTTTAAAAAGCTGTGTTGATGAGCTCAGGCTAATTTAAATGACAACGGGAGAAGAGCCAAAGAAAAGTTTGAAACCAAGGAACAGCCTGACCTTGAATAACTGCTTGGGTCTGTCAGTAATGGGCTGGACTAGCAAAGGAGCAAAAACTAAGGGAAACACATAAGGTCCCCAGGTGTATGCGAGATAGACAATACAAAAACAACTCTTATTGATTATTTCATTACTTTAGCACTTGCCCTCCTCATCCAGGAAAAAGAAATGTTACCCCTGGGACAGCTCAGTCTTTCATGAAAGGGAAATCAAATAGGATTTACCATTTCTTTAATGTAAGACTGACTCTCAGAATGAGGAGGAGGGAACTATGATCCTGGGAAAGGTTTCTCATTAAACTGTCGATTCTGTGTTTCTAAAAAATTGATTAATTGAGGTACATGTTGATAATCCTGTGAATTTTAACAACTTTAAGTCAATTATACCAGCATCCAGGCACAGAGTTTCAGTATTGCTGCTGGGATGTTATCTTTTACATCTCACTGAAATAAAGTCAGGAAAGCCAAAGCCAGAAGGAACAGCTTTAAATGTGAGAATGCAAAGGGCAGAGTTCTCCACATTGCTGTAATGAACCACATTATTATTTAAAGCATTTTGTGATAAAATACTAGAAGTTGAAACCATGAATAAGCACTACTTCTCAAAGCCTGAAATTACTATGGCAGCAGAGAAACTCTTGAACTATTTTTATCTTTTCAAGCAGAAAATTATCCAGACTACTACTAGGAAAAGGAGTCACACATGTCCCCTTAAGTCCCTGTTTGGAAGGAGTACAGCAATCACAAGTCTTAACAAAACCTAATTGTGGGATATAGGGAAACAAAATTAACTAATCAAGAAAGAAAGAAAGAAACAAACAGAAAACCCAAACTAAAGAACCAAACCAACCAACCAACCAAAGAGAAGGACCAAAAAACCCTTGAGCACCCTAAATCAGTTTAAAATATCAAAGTAGCCCAAAAAATTAGACTGAAATGTTTTATTGGTGAGCCCTTGACTTCTAGTCAGGCATTGTTGTATTCTGTGAAAAAAAAAAATTATTTTGTTTATCTTCCAGTACTTGCAGCTTCTACCCTTTGAAAATGGGAAGCTTCAATAACAAAAAGCCAGTGGCCTGTTTGTACATATGGTGTTTCCAGGTCTGTAGTAGTAAAAAGCAAGAGAATTGCTTTATTCCTCATTAGTTCTGGAGCCATACTGCAGTTATGATGACTGAGAAAAACATTTATTTTAATGGAGCATAGCCTTTTATGCAACATTTGTATCCAATAATAATGTTAGAAAAGTTTTTGTTGGTTGGTTTTAGTAATTTCTGACCGGGTTAATGCTTAGGAAATAATTCTTAGGGAGTGAGCATATAAATTTCCATCTCATTTCAATACTCTACATTAAAATGGAAAGGTAATGCTGTGTCCAAATATTTGGGCAAGAAGAACAATATGCTGGATAACATACGGAGGTTTTAAAGAGAGACTGACAATTCTCTGCATTCATTCACTAAGTTTCAATGAACATTATCCACTTTTTCTAAATCTGATAAATGCAGAGTGTACTGGTTTGTGTTCCAGATTGGCCACTGATCCAACAATATTTCTTACATCCATAGTTAGAACAGTACAGCTGATATTTAAGAGAGAAAGAATATAGTTTATGTCAGAGACGAGCCAATTTTTTTTTGCCCTATATGATTTTGTTATATGTACTTTTTGAAAACTGCCTCTATTTTACTTTTAGTAGAGACACATTCAGTACTTTCAACGTGTAATTCTACACTGCATTCCTTACAGAAGTATTAGTCCCATGTTATAATTTCATAAGGATTGAAGAAAATAACATCTGTGAATGTGACATGAATGAAATTCTTTATCACCTTAAGATTCATAAGCTGTAGTTTGGAGTAAAAAAAAAAAGGGTTTGGTTTTTGTTTTTTTAATGTTAAGTGATTTGATTCAAAAAACAGATTTACTTTTCCACTTCCTCTCTATTGAGATGAATACAATTTGAGATGTAGAAATGTACAGAGTACTCTGGTTCAACAGCACCCATCAATCTAGGAGCTGATTCCCACTCATAAACTCACACTCATATCCAAGACCCATCCAAGACCAACTTCACAAGGTCAGGAGAGACATTAATGACAACCATAATAATACAGAGGAATATTTCATGTTATCTAAGTGCAGCTCTGCTTCCCTGATACAACTAAGCCCAGCATTTTTTGGCAAGTTTTTTAAGCCCGTGTTTAATCTTAAGCGATTCCTCTGCAGAGTCATGGTCATCAACTGACACTGCACCAGCTCCAACTGCTGGCTCAGCTAAGACCCAAGTATTATTTTCATCTACTTTCAGAATTCTGCAGAGATTCTGTATTATTATTAGTGTTTCTTGAACAAACAAGTTTTTGAGAGATACTGCAATGGTTAAAAAAATTTTATTTTTAATATTAATTGCATTCTACTATATATTAAAATTATTCTTTTAACGCCCAATCTTGTTATTATCATTTAATTAAAGACCAATAAATTATCTATTATATGAACAAATGTAAAGCAGCATCTGCCTTGGTTATATGCTTGGAATATTTTGAAGAAGTTTATGGCCTTAAAATAGTCTGTCTTGAAATTATTTTTGGTGTAGTGTAGCACCTCAATTCCGTAATACATAGATCTAAGCTGAATGAATCATACAGTATCAATACAAAGACGGTATAAATATGTATTTTCTTAGAAAGGTTTTTCTATGTATGTCAGAACTTAAACATTTTCATGAATGTATGACGTTATATTAAAAGCATCTTAAGCATATAATGCCAAAGCTTTTTTGTGAGTTGTTACTGTGCTGTTTCATTATCTATAGCCTTCCATGTCTCAGTGGAAGGAATTTTTCTAATTTATTATAACACAAAAAATAAACTAGAAAATACTTTATATTATCATGGCTAACCCTAAGTCAATCTTATGACAGTTAAATTGATATTCTTAAATTATTGCTTATTATTATGCTCACATTTCTTCCTTTCTCCCCCCCCAGTGAAATACTAAATTTTCATTATTTTCTTTTTGATTTAGAGTCTTAGAACCATTTATGTTGGAAAAGATACAAAAGATCACCGACCTGACACTGCCAAGTCCATCCTTAAACCATGTCCCCAAGTGCCCCATCTGTACAACTTTTAAATCCCTCCAGGGACAGTGATTCTGCCACAGCCCTAGGCAGCCTGTGACAGAGTGTGACAAACTTTTGGATGTATACATTTTTCCTGATATCCAATATAAACCTCCTCTGGAACAACTTGAGGTCATTTCCTCTTGTCTAATTGCATGTGGTTTGGGAGAAGTGCCTGATCCCTGCCTGTCTACAGCCTCCTCTCAGGCATTGCTACATTCTGTGAGATAAAGAAATTTATTTTGTTTATCTTCCTCCGCTTGCAGCTTCTACGTTTTGAAATTGGGAAGCTGCAATAACAAAAAGCCAGTGCTCTATCTGTGCATGTGGTGTTTCCAGGGCTGCAGGAAGAGAATGATGAGGTCCTCCTTGAGCCTCCTTTTCTGCCAACCCCACTCCCCAAATCAATTAACACATTTGATTTGTAATAGGTTAGGCCAGTGAGACAAATTCTAAAAATATCTACATTTTTAAGCCCCTTTTATTGGATTGTTTCACTGTTGACTTTAGGGACTTTAAAACATCAGATTAGAGCTTGTGGTTTCCAGACTTCTTTTGATAAAATTGGATTCCTCACAGTTTGACCTGTGGCAATTGTTTCGCTTTGCTTTCTTCCCCAGTGGCAGCACTTTTCAGAAGAAATGAAATACACAACAGCCAGTGGATGACTGAATGCACCAAATACTGTCACAACAACACTCACATGGTAGGAAATGGATAAAATGACAGTTAAAAAGGACAAAAAATGATCTAATGGCACTTATTTTCTTCTCCCTTGCCCAGTGGATTGCCTGTTGGTTCAACACTTATGTGAGGCACATTTTGCTGATAAATCAAAGTCGCTTATATTAATCTCCAAAATGAGAGTTGTTCAAATCTTTTTATACACAACAAGGGTGACGTCTTTTCCTACAGTGAAGTCTTGGGGACATGTGAAATACATTTCTGAATGTAAGCTGCTCAGCAGAGAGCAATTCAGCAAGGGTTAGATTTAGTTCAGCTGTACAGGCTATCAAATCTATTGGGGACATAAAACCTGGATGCCACAGCATCTCCATTCCCTTTCTGCCCAGGAAACGTGGCTTCTTGCAGCATGTTGGGGCTGCCCCTTTCAGTGATGGCACTGGGAAGTTGTGCATTTCATCCTAGGAAAACAGGCTGTCCTCCCAACATACTCAGTGGTTCTCTTCAGTACCACAAAGAAATTACATTTTAGCCTTTCATCATAGGCTTAGACTGGAAAAGAATGAGAAAGGTGATTTTACCTCCCTACATTTCCCCTCTGTTTCTCATTTATAATTGCTCATCAGAGGTTCTTTTCAATTTTTTATATTATCCCCCCAAAAAGGTACATCTTTTCCTCCATATAAATTTAGGTTGTTTTTTTTCCTGAATAGCTTATTAAATTACAGCTGAATTTCCAACATCTGATACAGAGTGGCTTAAAGGTGAAGATGAATTGATTTAGAATACAAACAAACCACACAATTTTGTCATGTGAATAATCAAATCTTGAAACGATTTGCCTACAAGTGTGCTGAATTCTCCATCACTTGAAGTCTTCAAATCAGGACTCAATTTCTCCTAAAAATATAAGCTCTAAATCAACCAGGAAACATATTATACCTCATGCAATAGTTACTGCAGCAGATTCTAGATGTGTTACACAGTGGAACAGGGAAAAAAAGACTATTATAGGTCTACTTAACCTTAAAATATTTAAATAAACCCATATAGTTATGGGGTAGAAAATTATAAGTGAATGTAAACCAGTAAAGCTTCTGTAAGTGACAGCAGAATAGGGAGGCAGTTTGGATAAAGCTATTCTCAGTTAAGACTGACAACTTGGAATTCTCCAAAATTTCCTGAAAATACACTATTTTTTACTGGCAAAAGTAAAAGTCACAAATAGAAAAGATCCTCACTGGTCTTGAGAGACTGGGGTCAACATGAGGATTTTCAGCAAAGGCAAAACCCCACATCACAAAGCTGTCCAAGGGTATCAGCCAGTTTCATTAGCATCCCACAGAAAATCACCTAAAACAAGCAATAGCACTGATAAAAATTCTGCACTTTCTTCCTGTGTCTTCAAGTAACATCCTCCTCTCAAAGTGTTCTTACAAAACAAGGAAAACTAACGACTGAGAAAATGAGCTTTGTTCTTCCATTCTTATATTCAAAATGTGCATTTATTTGTTCTTTAATCCACTAACAAATCAGCATTCCAACATCGGGGTTTTTTTCCTCAAGTGATATTTGTCTGATAAACAAGAAAGTGATTAAGAGAGAAAAATAGCTGGAGTGCTGAGTAGAGGGTTCTGGAGAATTGTGCTAAAAACACATTGGTAAAACGTGCCAAGATAAATACAACTCTGAAAAAAATAATGGACACAAGCAGAAGTCTGGAACCTGAGCATATTCTTCTGATCTCTAGTTTTTTCTTTTAATATCTCCTTTTTACCTCGCTTTTAGGAGTCACCGAAGCCACTGTGAGACACTGATTCTGCTGCAGAAACATCAACAGCCAGACCTTGCAGAAGTGCCAGCAGATTAAATTAATTACTGACTTCTCTAGAAAACCACAGATGTGCTTTCCTATAGCTGAAATGAAAACCAAACAAAATGGAACCCACTGCAGGGGCAAAACTTAGACTATGAAACTTAAAACCACCACACTGGTAATACAGTTCAAGTGAGCAAACAATATATAGGAACACTTCCATTTCTGACCAGTACCATATCTGAGGGGAAGATGGGATTAGATTGGGTTGAATACCTCTGAATATATTTTCACAAGAGTCAAAGATAATGAAAAGCTATATATATATTTTTTTTTAATTAGCTAGATGGTGAACAGAGGTTATATTTGCTAAAACAAATGTACTTTTTTTTCCTCTATAGACATAAAAAACCCCTTCATTTTCTATTTTTAAGAACTAGTGTATTCTGCAAGTAGTTTTCAATCCAACAAATCACTTGAACATATGCTTACAGGTAAATCAATTTCACAGGCCTATATTTGCTAATAGACCTGTACTGAATACTGATATTGTCACTCTATCACTTCACTGGCCCATCTGCACCAGCCACGCTTGTCACAATCATGGTTATACTTATTTCAACATGCATTAATAATGCAGCATCTGATACATAGGTTCAATAAAGAGTGTTATAAAATATTTGTTTTATTGGAAAAATTTCTGCAGATAACCATATTAGGACCAACCCAACATCCATTAATTCTAAAGAAATCAAAGGCATACACTTATCCTAGGCTATAGAAAAATTCAAGTGACTGAGGACACCTAGGTGTCAAATTTACCAGTGAGAAAACTCCATTCTCTAAAGTCTTTGAAGATCTTAAAGGCAAAACAATTTCTACCAACAGAGATTAAAAAAAAATTACTTGAAAACCTTAAAAAAAATTGTTTAGATTTCTCATTGGTAATTCCAAAACATATATTCACTCTTCACTAAAGAAATAGCTGTAAACAGTGCAAAATCAGGTAAATAAACATTTGACTCCACCAGAAAATTAGCACTGAATCTGATTTTTACATTGACAAAGTTGAAACTGGTAAAGAGGGGTTAAAGAAGGAATGCAAACAAAAATGAATTATGTGGCACATAAAAGGTAGTTTCCAAGGGGAAATAAAATATGAGGTATAATTTAATTGGAGTCACTAGACTATTCTTCACATTATGCATAGTGTACATACAATCACTCGTGCAAGTAGGTAAAATTCAATAAAAATGAATAAAGTTTCCCAACAAATTTAATGCATTTATCTCTTTTACTATGATTCATATACAGAAATTGCACAGGTCTCCCAAGGATCCCATTTCCAATCACACCCATCCCAGATAAAAGAAAGCATTAAACACCAGTTCATCCATTCTTTTACAGTGCATCATTCATTATGAAAAAAGGCACAGCAACTGGATTGAGCCAAATCCCATTTCCATTATTTTCTGCAGCAAAATCCCAACTTACTGGTTGTTTCTGAAATATTTAATTTGCAATAAAGTCAGAGGGAAATTTGGGGGGAAGGGAATGTTTGCCTCAATGCAGCCAGACATCTTCCACATCTTTATTAACACAGATGTGAAGACAGTAATGTTTTTCTTTCATGAATATATCAATGGTTTAGGATAGGAAAAAGTAATCAAAGCACATATATAAGAAATAGATAAACTAAAAATATCAGCACTGAATTTCGACTAGCTTTCCTTCCACCCAGCCTCAGCCAAGTCAGTTTTTGAAAACCCCACATGACTACAAGGAGCTACTGGTAATGGACAATAAATGTTTGCAAGGGGTCATCAATAAAAGAATAATACGTGAATATATGCCTAAGCAATTTCCCCAAGCGAGCAGGTCACAAGCTACCTCTAGCCAAATCAGAGACTATCAGATACTGGGGGAAAAAGAGGCCTAATTTAGCAATTGTCAGCCTATACCTCCAATTCTGCATTACCAGCAAATGATAAATGCCAGTGACATGGGGACTGACTACTGTGCAAATTATTTTTTATAGTTTTATTTAGAAGATGAAAGCATTTCCTTTGAGACACTGCAGCAGAGGACTTGGCAATACATGATGCATGAATCATGCAGTACTTTTAAGGGAAATATCTATGTGCCCCTATAGCATAATTTTTTTAGAGAGATTTGTTTTAGAATTTAATGCTGGAGTGGTCAAAGAAAAACATTACTGGACAATGCTGCCAGCAGACTATGAGTGTGAAGTGTAAATTGCCCATTTATAAAGCAGACCATTGGATATGTTCTGTCACAGATACAATAGAGAGTTTTCTGGCACTATGAGAAATACATTCTGCAGCTTCTCCTCTGTGCACAGAGCGCATCAGGATAGAATCTAATAGGGTCCTGTAGAAAAACCCTCATAATTATTTTCAGATGGAAACCATCTCTTGTTTTATGTGTAAAATAAAGATCCTTTTTCACCTTCCCATTTACAGGACTGATACCAAGCCCCTGTTTCCCAAGCCACAGCATCTACTGTAGTTCAAGGAGAAGCGAATCAAAGATAATATGGGCTTCTGATTCAGGAATTGTTTTTTAGTGGAAACTAACCACATCTGCATGAATTTGACTACTAATGAGGTACACAGCACTGAGACAAACTGAAAAAAGTGTAGTGGAATGATTTCATAATACTGTCTAGATGCACTATAAAGTAAATCAAAGGATCTCATTTATTAATATTTTATTCATTGTTACTTATAAATAGTAAAGAAAACCAGCAAATTCAGTGGACATGGTGTAATAGAGCAAACTACATAAACTACATATTGCCTCAGAAAAAAAAATGAGCAAAATTGAACCTTTAAGTAGTAAAACACCTACTTTAAAAGTCTGCTCTTTTTGAAGATGTCTAAAATGCTGAGTTAGTTGTGTGTCAGTGTTCACTGCAAAGAGAGGAAGAGAGAAGAAGAAGAGAGAGAAGGAAAGGAAAGGAAAGGAAAGGAAAGGAA